>JAVSBS010025665.1:0-21573 GCA_033124195.1 Coracias cyanogaster
CAGGCTGCCCAGGGAGGTGGTGGAGTCACCATCCCTGGAGGTGTTTAAAGAACGAATAGATGCGGCGCTTGAGGATACGGTGTAGTGGTTAGAGAGATGCCAGGAGAAAGGTTGGACTTGATGACCCTGGAGGTCCTTTCAACAATAATGATTCTGTGATTAAGGACTTCTGTCTTCCACTACAGCACTCATCTTTGCCTCCTCACCTGCTATCTCCTTCCTGAAAATCGCCTGGCACTGGGTGTTGCTCAGGCATTCCTATTTTGAAGATACACTTAAAAACACACACTCTCAACAACAGGCTTGTCCAAGATTTGAACCCAGATCATTTCAAACATACAGATATGCACCTAACATCAACTTCACTGTAAATTCAAATCTCTCTCTCCTTTCATTTTCAAAGTGCGGCATTGATGAAATGGCCTTATTTTACCTTTATCTGGCTAAACAAACTATTTTCTTCTAAACCTGACTTCTATCTACTGCCAGCTCCAGTCTAGCTTGTTAAAACAATCTGAGATGCTCTGGCTACTGCTAAGACCCTGCTAAAGACTGCATGAAGCCAAGTCTCTTAGGCAGGAGGGATTTATGATAGCTTAGTTCCTGTGCTCTGTATTCTACTATCCCTTGGTTTTTTTCACAGATTAAATTCAATCGCTAGCTGTAACATCTGTGCACTCCTATGTGCACAAGTTTGTCTCTCTTGACCAGTCACAATCTCCTCACGTCTTATATTATCACCCTCAGAAACAGCGTACAGGTTATCAACTATAACCTTGATAATTCCATCTATAAAATTCCAGGAAATCTGAAGGGCAGGATATATTCCAGAAAGTGCCTGTCTCTAGAATTCATTACCTCTGGAAAAGCTTCCAACACCCTTCCCAACTTCTCTCCAACTATGATTTAAAAAAAGGGGTGTTCACCCTTCCTTTCTAAATACAAACCTTGCAGTGATTTTGTCACTCATTCTAAGGAAGAAAAGCTTTACAAATGAACCAGGCAGATACTACATAGGGTCACAAAAACATCCATGCAATTTTGCAAGAAAACATTATACACAGAAAAAGGTAAAATGGAACTTTATGAGAACATATTGCAGTATTTAATGAAGACTTTTTGGTGAAGCTTCTACAGCAACCTAAAATACAGTCCATCCTATCAATATATAATTTGTGCTGTACAATGTACAACCACTTACTATCAGTAACAAAAAAATTGTACCCTACAGAACGCTAATGACATTTGAAAGTGTAGAGTATTGATTAGCAGTTGCTTAAAAGTGAATCACTACTACAATACAGCATCTATTCATGGCTCTACATACCTTCACTGTCAAGATAATTTGCATGGAGACTGGCTCTTTTAACCTTGAAATGTAAGTATTTTCCAATACAGGATGTGAAAACAACCAACCATAAGTGCAGTAAGCAAGGGAATTAGCACTCATTTCCTTTTGAGATCTGATGTTTTCCACTTGGATTGTCCACTCAATTTACATATTAAAATATATTGTTGAAAGTGTAATGCATGTGTCATTACTTACAGAAGTCACATCATACTTCTATTACATACTAACAATAGAACATATTTACTTTCAATAATACAAGTAAGTGGGTCATATACGTCAGAAAGACACAAAACATTGCAAAATACAGAGTGCTGATGGCAAAAGAGCATGAATTTACTGTGGCTTAAAACAGGACTTTCCTTCTAGTTAAAGACAAATATAAAACATGATGATTGATATTCAGGCTGGTTTAGACTAAATTTTTAAAACACTACCAACACCAAGAAATTATAACTCCTGCCATAAGATTGAAACAAGAGATGAGAGTAAGACCATAGATCATTCCAGATGCAATTCTAATTTCACTGAAGGCAAAAAACAGTTTCCAACACCTCCAGAGAATGCAGAACTTTGTTACATGAAAGATGGAAAAACCATTCTCTGTTATTGAGAAAGAGACACCACACGACTGAAAGTTTGATTTTTTTCACTGTGATATTTTCCTGTCCAGATCAATATGGTACCTGAAAATTAGCATTGGATCCAGTAGGTTTTTCCACCTACTAGAAGCACATGAATGCATTTGATTATTTTTTTCCTTGAAGAAAAATTAAAATATCCATCCAATAGAATTTACGTCCTTAGGTCTGCAGATAACAACATTAAACACTTCACCAAACACATCGAAATGATCTGTAACTAGTTTGGCACAGAGGATAACCTTGTGATTCATGTAGCCCAAAGATCTGTAAGAATTAAAGGAGATGGAAGTTTGAGCTCTGCAAGTTCCAAAACATCATTTGCATTCATCATCAGAATTAAAGTGATTTAACAGTATCAGATGCATTTTTTCTTTTATTTTCTAATGCTTGCTTTCAATTCAGTGCTAGGAGACACATTTTACATAATCCAGACTTAAGGAGTCTGAATTATAATGAATTAACTCTGAATAGAGCTTTTGGTATGCTCGATGCCATACCTGGCTGCCGGGGTTTTTGCGTGTGGGGGTTTTTATTGTTGGGTTTGTCATTGTTGGTTTGGGGCTGGGGGCTGGGTTTTCTTTTGGGGGGAGGGTACATGGGAGTGCTGTTGCTTTAGAGTTATTGCAGAGGGTGGTGCGGTTGGGGTTGTTTCGTTTTGTTGGGGTTTTTTAATTATACTCATGGTTTTTTATACTCAGGGGTTTTTTTATAATTTTTCTACTATTTTTATAGGAGAAAGAAATCTGTATTATATTTGCAGTTTTCAAATTGCTCAGCTGGCAAAATTTTAAATTGATATCCAAGAAGCCAATCAATGTCTGTCCTTTCAACCGCACATCTCAGTCCTACTGACCCTTCCTTCCAAGCAGTAGTTGCAGCATCTCAGGCAAGGAAGAAACCACCTACAAAGACCAAAATCAGCATAAGGCTGCATAAAAGAAAAGCAATTAATGTCAAGATGATTGGACTAAGCTTCTCTAAGAATTTAAGTCACTATTCTATGATTTAAGACTAAAGATAGATGTACTGCATGAATCAGATACACCAGCTGAATGCTAATTTGATCTAAATCACCCTGTTATACTAGTTTTGCACTGACATTTCTGTAGTTGTGCGGAACTAACAAGCTACAGCACCAAATTGAGCCGGTAAGACAAAACGCAGTTCTGAACCTTCAAAAATAGGAATGCTATACCGATCAAAAAACCTGCTTTGAGAAAATGCCATGATTTGAGAACTCCCAACACAATGAAGAATTTGCTGAAAGGAGCAGGCAGATGCAGACTACAGACTGCTCAAGACCAAGGCAGGCAGTGCTTACATAACAGTGAAGACTCTGTTAGACAACTTACATAAGAAAAATCTGAGATAGCCTTAAACAAGCTTGTCTTCAGTAAGAAGCCTTTATAGCAGAGCTGATAAATAAAAAGTTCCTCTTCAGTTAGAAGCTGTTCCTACACTTGCAATAGAATAACATCAACTACTCAGGACCAAATCAAGAATTATCCAAGCTCAGAATATTTAAAAAAAAAAAATAAAGGAGTCTCTCCAAAAGAAATCTGAGAAAGCACAGGCCACACTGCATTTTTAGAGAATCAAACACTTAATATTAGAAAAGCTTTACTTTGTAACAACAATATTTTTAATGTTGACAGAAGGCACGTTGCATGCATTTTTTTTGCTTCCATTTTATTACTACTCTTATTTTGCAACAGCATGGAACTGAAAACACATTATTATCAAGGACACTGTAAAGCGAACACTAACATTCTCCAAAGTCTGTTTGTCCAAAATTCTAATCTTAGCAGCTGAAGTGCATATCTTCCTGGCACCTAACCCTTGCTTTGCATCATATACTTAAAGCCTGGCTTTGCTACAACTCAAATTTACTACAATACTCCCTAAACATAATCAGAGTGTTTTTTAAAAAAAAAAAGTGTAAAGAAGCGTCAAGATTCAAATAAGGCAGACGTCTACTGAAAGTCAAAGGAAAAAAGCACCTAAGAGATGGAAATTTGAATCAGTTCTTAGACCCCAGCAGCATTTGCTAAGTAGGTGATGAGGATGTATGGCTCTACAGCACGGGGCAGCTTCTTGTACGCTGCCAAATCTATATGACAACTGTAAAACCTCCATAAATCGGGTAACTTAGAAATAATATTGTCCTATTTTCCTTTGTATGTTTTTTTTGAGCTCTGGTCTTCCTTCACTTTGAAAGCAAGTAGAGGAACATCAAAACGCGACATTTTTAAGTGCCAGTCTTGCTTAAAAGCTCATCATCATTTCTGAAATTATTTACTAGACTATTATTATTTTCTGAGCTATTTACAGTGCCAGTATTTCATCTAAAGTCAATTTCAGAAAAAAACATATATCCCATATACTCTTAGGAGGCATAACAACATACATGGATAAGCTGATCATAATGCAATAAAATAATACAACCTTCCATTAAGATAAGGTAAGCAGTGGGTTTAATTACAAAAGTTTCAAAAAATGACAAAAATATTCTAAGGCATCTTTTTGAAACTGAAGGGGACAGCAATGCTGGTTACTCATTTGATGTTCACAGTACAGCAAGGCTTCAGAATTATAATAACTGAATCAGTGTTCACAGCTATAACCTGGCAAAATTTTGCTTTTTCTGCGTATCCCACATAACTTCATTTGCTCAACGTTATTTTAGACAGGTCAAATGACTCTTAATGTGTAAAGCATTTGGGCAGAGACTGTCAATCATGCCTCAATTTCAAGCACATTCCTTTGAAAGTAGTGCTCACTATATGTGCTAACAAAATGAATCAAGTAACCTTTACATTAATTTTTCATTTAGCAAGCCTTTATTAAACTAAATGGCATGACAAAGCAGTTGGTAATTGTGAAATCTATACTGCCCAGATACATCATTATATGCACTTTTTATATCTTCACTTCTTTTAAGAAGCTCGATTCCTAATCAGAAGACGTGGATTCCTCCAGTAATATTAGAAGTCACACTGATTCTAAAAGTGGAATCTTGACTTTAAAAAGGCAACGTTGATTTTGATTACCCAGAGCTCACAGTAAACACCAAATGGGTTCTTGATGCCTGGCTAGCGGGGAGGGAGGGGGGAGAAAAAAAGGCATTTACGTTTAGAGCCCTACTGTGCTATCACTTCCTTAATTGTTATGACAACTTCTGTCACTGACTTTGCATGTTGAAAATCCTTGCAGATCTTGAAGTTTGGTGTGTTTTTATTCACACCAGCTTACAGAAGAAGGATACTTTATAACAATACCAAAAAATACATGTTAAAGTCACCTGCCGTCCAGGCTCGTTTGCCACTATCAACAACAAGAAACAGTAAGCTTAAAAGGACAGAGACACTTGGAATTCTAAATAAATATAAAAAGCACCTGAGGCTTTCTAAAACTCCTGTAACCAGAAGGGAGGGGAAAAGAAAAAAAAAAAAAAACCACAAAACACCAAACCAAAAACAATAGAAGATGTGACAGAGCAATAAAAATGCTCTAAACACCTGTCAAATCTGTGTTTTGTCCTTCCTCTTTCATTCAGTAATGAAATATCACAACAAAAGCAAGAACCAAAACCAAAACAGCTTGGAATAAATATACACTGTCCACCTTCAAAAACAGGAGCACAGCTTTGCTAGTGAAATAGAAAGGATGCTGATAAAAAGATAAAACGTAGAGCTTCCAGTTACCTACAGTTATAACAACCAATGGGAAGGAATGTTACTACTTCAGAGGAAAAAAAATGTATTACAGAAGGGATGACAGCAGTATCTACTATCAGGGGGAAGAGAAGGATAAAGGATCTCATACCAATTCTTTGTGGATTTTAGCACGATAGTATATTCCATATTTTTCTAGTAAATGTTGGACTGTCTATATCTGGTAGATTTAATGTTTAAAGCCATTTTAGTGCAAAAATGGCTGTGCATGGAAGAGTTCCAAAGTTAAATAAAGGTACCTGTTTGTTATGGCCCAATCAAAAAATTAAAGCCTTTTACTAATACTTGATTAGATACTAATCAAAATGGAAAGGTCCATCTGGTTTATAAATTTAAGGAGTTCATACAAAAATGTGATTATATGACTACGCAGACTTTAAAGAACGTGAACTAGAAGTATAATAAACACTGACCGTCTGGATTTTCAGATTAAAAGAAAAGTTTGCCCAATATATTGAAATGAAACAATTTAATGGTGTCAAAATATAGTAAGAGACCTCAAATATTTATGTTCTTAATAGCTCTGTATTTTAGCTTACCGAAGTTCATGTTTTGCAATCCTGGGTATATAACACCAAAGAGGCAGATCCTGTTAAGGAACTCATATGCCTTTAGTAATCATGAAGTCCGTTGCTTTCATTTTACATGGATAGCATAAGCTTTTTATTTCAACTGCTATATGTGATGTCTGTTACATAATTTCACACATATACAAGCCTTTCATAATCAGACCAAAACCAAAAAAAAAAAAAAAAGAACATGTAACTTGGAACTAAAAATCGCTTCTAAAAAACCAGCAGAAATTTAACATATGGCTTGAATGAGTGTCTCTGTAGTCAGTGAATGCCTCAATGTTTTTCCATTTGCATATTGCATTTTGAGGATCACATATTAAATGCTGCAAAATCAGTCTTAAAATCCTTAACATGTTCCTCAGTCTCTCATGTTTTTCAGCGACTGCTGTAAAATAAATTGTCTATAATCTGCAACTTTACTATAGGTTGCATATTTAAATTAGAGTAGGCACAGTCCTTGATATATACCTAACACTCAAATCCGCTTTCTCATTACCCTCTGGCCCAATTATGTAGACTTATACCAATTTCTCAAGTTTTTGCAATACTTCACTAGCTTATTACCCAGCTGTGCAGCTGAGCAAGAAGATAACCACATTCATTCCTCTTATCTGTAATGATGTAATACATCCCAGCACTGGGTTGAGATGATTGGGGGAATAATGGGATTGTAAAAACTGCAGAGATCACAAACAACAGTGCAGCCGTCTTCTCCTGATACAGTGAATCGCGTACATACAGCACAGGGTGAAAATAATACAATATGCACTAATTCTGCTCCCTGAATGAAGTTAACATTTTGCATAAGAAGCAGCTGTTTCTACACAGAAACATCATCACAATGCAGCAACCAGGGTAAAACACCCGCAACCTGAATCTAGGCTGAACCCTAGGCTTGAAGAAATAAAAGTGTTGGAGCTTACTTACTTTTTAATGATAACAACAACAACAAAAATAACCCAAACAGAAAAACATCAGTTTAATCAAGGGCTCTCCAGATAGTGCAGTGCAATGCAAAGAGTCACCAGGGACTTGTATGCAATACAAAAATAGATCCTGGACCAAAGCATCTACAGCACTGCTTTCCTATTCATTTAAAAATTAAATCTGCCTCCATTTTCTCTGTTAAAACCTTCCTTATTACTAACTGAAGAGATCCTTACCTTCTGCAGGAGCTGGGATCCTGAGTACTTGGCTGCAATAGATTTGATCTCTCCACCAAATGCTGAGGCCCAGAGCTTTACACTGTGGAGAAAAAAAAAAAAAAAATGAGAGACAGGAAGAAATGTAATACACATGTCATAGCAAGCAACACAGACTGTAACGGCTTCAGCTGCACTCAGAAGGATCCTAGCAATTTTGCATTAAAGAGCTCACTAAGGAATGTAAGCACAGCAAGAGATTAGCGAAGCTGTTCAAGTATAAGCACAAACCAGATGCTGTGCTAAGGTAAGGCCCCTGATAAGAAACGACCCAACCTGCACTGTTTGAATTTAAAGAATCAACTTGTACAGCAACATGCTCTGGCGCAACACAATGTACATCCGTTGGAAGGAAAGAAGCAGGTGAAATGGCAAAACCGTTCTGAATGATAAATTCTCATATGAGAAGGAGTTAACAACATCAACTTCAGTAAATGCAAGCACTTCAGAGTCTGCGGCCACATACTCCACCAACACATGCTTCTATAATAAAATCGAAGTAGTGCTCCGTGCCTTAAAGGCCACCGCTTTAAACACAGCTGGCAGAGGAGCAACGGTGCCTTGAACAGCCAAATATCTGCAATACAAAAAGGTAAGAACTTGCACAGCCAAGTTCTCCTCCTTGAGCATGGTCCTGAGAGCAATAGCAGGAAAGCACTTACACAGACAAGGGGATCTGCTGCTCCGATCCAACCACATCCACTAAGGCTGTGTTAAAAGCTGTCCAGAAGATAAAGAAAAATCCCCCAAAAGCCCGAAGAAGATTCAGGTTCTCTGGCATTGTGCCTCTCTGTGCCTGGAAGGATTTGGGGAAATTCAAGTGCAGCTGAATTCAGCAGCAGTGGGGTTTTGCTTCTAAAGCCTCTGTCCTCACCCTTACCCCACCCCCTCCACTGGCACAACCCTGGAAGCAATCACAGCTCCATCCTCATCCCTCCACAGAATGACCCTTTCTGTGGAACGGACGGAGAGGACCAGAAGCGAAGCTCTAATGACTTGAAAACTATTGTGTCCCTGGTAACAGCAGAGCGTTTTCCAGCACTCCTGCAGCCACTTGCACGTAGTTCTTTACAACTCCGCAGTCAGCAGCGTGCCGGAGTTACTTCAGTGACCTACTGCTGCTCCAAAGTGCCCTCAGCAGCAAGCCAGCAGACTATTGATCCCAAGCAGGGAGGCTGTCTTCTGGCAATTACTGCTCACTTTGCAAAAGGAAAGCTGCCGACAGTTCTCCTGTCCCTCGCCGACAACCTCCAGCCTTCATCCCAGCTCAAGTCAGCCAGCGCACGGGTTCGGCGGAGCCGGAGCAGCCGTTTAACGGGATAGCGCCGAGAGCCGGAGGCGGGCACCGGAGCCGGGCCGGCGGGAGGGCAGAGCAAAGTCTGGAGGAGCTGAAAGTCGAGCTGAGCCCTGCCAGGGAGGCGAGAGGAGACGCTGCACGTTGCCGGGGGCTGAGCTAGGGAGGGCTCGGCGGGGTTGGCAGGGGCGGGGAGCGTTCACACCCACCGGAGCCCCGGCCGGTTCAGGCGGGGCAGCGCTGCCCGGCCCGCGGCTGTCAGAGCGGCCGGAGCGGCGCGGGGGGCCCGCAGCTCAGCCCTCGGCGCCCCGGGCGCGGAGCCGCGGGCGGAGCGGAGGCGGAGGCGGAGGGAGCGGTCCCCGCCGAGGCGGCATCGCCGAGCAGCGGGAGCGGCGGGTTCCCCGGGGCCGGGGGCAGCTCGCTCTCGCTGTCGCTCGTCCGGGAGTCCTGGAGAGCGGGTCCGCGGGCGCCGAGGCGGGTTTAGCGGCTTCCTCCCGCGGCCGAGCGCTGCAGCCAGGCGCTGGCCGGGAGGTCGGGGCTAGCGAAGGCTTGTGAAGGAGGAGAGATGCAGCATCAGGAGATCAATGCGGGCTGGCCGACTCGAATCAATGATGAATTTGTGCCCGGAGAAGAAGCCTCTCGGTCTAGCAAGCGCAGGATTACGAGCTCCTCCGCGGAGAGAGGAGCATGGGGAGCAGGAGGGATTGGTCCAGGTATTTCTGTTGTTGCGTTTTCAAAACCTACCCTCCCTCGCTTTGCCTTTAATCTTCTCCCTCTGCTTGTTTGTCACCTTCTTCTCCACTAAATGCACAGACTTAAAATAGCGGTTGAACTTTAGTGTAAATAAGTATAGCAAGATCTGGGGATGATCTGAGCATGGGCTGAGTCATCCTTGCATCATACAATATCGCTCCAGTGTCCGCTTCAGAATTCCAGTTTCTTCCCTTCATAGCTCACATTAACGCCCCAAAATACTCACTCTGCATTTGTGTGCTGTTCTTGCCTCATCTAACATTTTCTGTCTTGAAGCTAATTATGGAGCACCTGTGCTTTTTTTTTTTTTCCATGTTGGTATTTCCAAGAGCACTGTACAATTTGCTTTAAATACCAAACGCTCGATTCCACACCTGGCTGATAAAAGCTTTCTGCTTTCTCAGGAGAAACCAGAAGTTTAAAGACAGTAAAACTACCTTAGGGAAACTGTATAGACCAGAGTAGCGTGGTACACTGCAACTTCCACCACCCACTGGCCACCCCCACCAGGAACGGTAAATAGAACATATTTCTGTCTGTGCTATTACCTTCACGTGAAGACAATAATTAAAGTTCTCTTAAAAGGGGTACTTAGTTTTGGGTACTAATCAACCATTTTGAAAGTCCTATTATCTGTGCGGTTCCTGTGGGTTTTCTAAGCAGCATTTTAAATAGGCTGCCATGTCACCAGGTGCTCAGCCTACCTACAGGCAGAAATGTAAAAATGCACATGGCTGACTAACCGCCTATAATGAATCATGTGCCTCTCTGAACATTACATAAACAATAGTAGCTTTTCAAAAGAAAGGAGTGAAAGAGGAATGGTGGACTGCCTCCCTGCTTGTGCTGTTTAGCTTTTTTACGCGCTAAACAATGTCAGAAAGGAAATCCATAAGGATAATTTTGTGGGACTCAAACTTTGGTTTTACATTAACACAGACCTTTATCTGCCTCAAGTCAGCACAGCACACCGGTAACAAGTAACAGCTAGTTTCATTCTTCAAGGAATTACTAGAAGCCCTAGAAACTTTCCAAAAGCACCAACAATGTGTCTGCATTCAATAAGACTGAAAAATTTAATATGTATTAAAATCATCACTAATGAGAAGCAAGAAAAGGTTATGAAGCCACTTGTCAAGCCTTGACTTTATTTACATTTATTGTACAACACTATATCAGATCTAAAAATCTATGCATTTGGCACGTATAACTGGACACTCACATTTGTTTCCATTTGTAATTGGACACCTGACACAAGAATCCTATTTCTACTGTAACTAGTCTCAGAAAAACAAAATCAATTGAAAAAGACATTTATACTTGGCAGTACAAGCATAGCCACCTCCTTTTGTGTTAACAAACATTTGTGCACATTATACCGCGGGGTGAAGTGACAACACCGTCTGTCAAGCTATTGTATCCTGGCCTGACGGCTATTGACTATTCCTGGTATGCAGATCACTACAGGTTCAAAATTAATGTGACCATTTCCCCCATGTTGTCCTCACTAGAAAGGTGCAGAAACTTTCCCTAAGTGGGTTTGCATAAGGACCAAGGAAAATAAATCGAAAAAAAGAAGTGGCAAGTTCTGCTGAAAGGTTCGAGTCCTTTATACTGAGCACATAGCCGTGTGCTTCATGATTTGGTACAGCCTTGTGATGTCCTGGAGCAAAGTCAGAAGAAAGCCAAGTTTCCAAGAAGCATAGTAATGAATTTTTATTTTGGAAGTAATGTGGCATTTCTATCATGTCCTTATGCTGTTATAGATAACTGCCAATTCTGGAAGAATCTTTACGTGCTTGTCCCACTAGAAAAAAATGTATGTACAGAGAAGGAAAATGTTGATGCACGTTGTAAATGTATGTGCTAAACCCAAGTGCATCTGAGCAGTAGGTGCCAGTAACATGCCAGTGGTCTCAGAAGCAGAGCTCCCCATACAACTGTATTAAGTTGGATCACCCTGTCCTCAGCCCCCCATTTTTAAGGGATAACAATGGCATTTAATCTCCTGCTGTGTCTTTGATTATATAGTACAATGGTGTGGTTTAGTATCTTAGAGAAAATTAAAGAGGCTGTTTTCTCCATGAAAGCGATAAAATTTGGACATGTGAATCATCAAGTGTTGTAATAGGAAGTCACAGGCATGGTCAGATAAAGTTGCTGAATCCACAACGCTTTTGCAGTGGACCATATTTAGGGAAATAATAGAGAGGAAAAATAAACCAAACCAAGTAAAAAACCCACCCAAACAAAAAATCCAGGTCAAGGGCAAAGGGTAATAAAGAGATTTGACACAAGAGCTGAAGTAGAGAACACAGACTAAGGAAAAGTCCTGTGCATAAATACACACTGTAACCTTACCTGGCAAATTAGTCCCGTTGTTCTTCCTCTGTCCACTACAGATATATTTACACTTATAAAAGGCTGCAGGAATGGGGCCACATTTGCATCATCACAGCGTACTTGGAGGTCTTCTGATGATCCACGTATCAAGCCCTAATAAAAATCAATCGAGAGGCACAGAGAGAAGAGAACATATGGTGCAGGGGAGAAGAGTAGGAGGAAATGATATAATTAACACAAATGTTTATTGTATTTCTTTTTTCAGATGCTTATCTATGATGAGTTCTAAACAGAGAGGAATAAATGCAGAAGGCCGAAGTGCTAAAAGCCTTCCTGAAGATATAAGCCACCTCCAGTGGAAATTGATTTAAAAAAAAAAACACCACCAAAACCAGACGTACGTCAGCTTATTTATATTCCACATATTAAAATATTCAGATATTGCA
This sequence comes from Coracias cyanogaster, assembly GCA_033124195.1. NCBI lineage: Eukaryota > Metazoa > Chordata > Aves > Coraciiformes > Coraciidae > Coracias > Coracias cyanogaster. The sequence goes on from JAVSBS010025665.1 coordinate 12,340, forward strand.
AAAATAGACAAGTCCTAACTACACTGTATGATATTCCTCAGAAGTTCCAAATACTGCGATTATAATCCTCAGATGTGTTCTCCACAGTGCATTATCTTTTTTGATTAAAGATATTAAAATGTCCCTGTCTCCTCCTTTGCCTTCTCTGAAATACTTCTCTTAAAAAGTCATCCTTGAAATAAAGGCAGTGGGATGGGGAGAGAAAAAAAAAAAAATAAAAAAAGGAAGTGAAGGGATATAGCCACCTCATGCAATAAACAATTTAATATCACATCTTGTACTGAAAACCCTTGCAGCCTTTAACAACTGTATGCAGCTTTTCCTTTCTGCTCTGCCAGTAAAATGTTTCACATACACTTACACAGGGAAAATGAAAAGAGAAGAAACAGAGATACAACAAAAGTAATCTCAGCCTCAAAAAGCACTTTGAGATTGTCAGACAAAAAGCAAAATCTGAATGTTCAGGATTTATTATTTTAAAACAACCCAATGCTGGAAGGATTCATCAAGCAGTATTCACATGCTGGGAGAACACTTGCTTACTTGTTTCAAGTGAGCTGCGTATTTGAGAAAGAGCAAGTTACTGCACATTAGACCTATTCCACAGACACTTAACATATGTACATGGATTATTCGAATTTTATGAAGGTCCCATGTGTATGGGAATGTCTAGTTATTGACCAGTTCCAAGCCACTTACTGCAAAGATTAAGGTCAAGTAACATTACTCAGAAGATAAAATGAACACAATTTCACATAATGGGCATAAGCTAGTGACTTGTAGAAATAAAAATATTGCAAAAATTCTAAGCCATGTCAGGTTTTTTTGTTTGGTTTTGGGTTTGTTGTTTTTTTTTTTTTTCAACTTCATAATATTATCATCTTGTTTGTGTATACTGTTCAGGTCAAATCAAACACTTCATGAGACTATTAAGGCTACATGCAACGTATGTTTGCATACACTCAAAATCAGTTATGTCAGAATAAATATAATCTTGAACGATTTAGAAAACAACACACAATACTAATATGCATTCACAATGAATATGTTGCAAGGACAGCATTTTAGGTTACTGTCACATTATCTTCAACACCAAATAAACCTCACAGTTTGCCATAAACCCCCGAGGAACCCATGGCTAATTTAGCTTCTACAAAGCCCATGTTCAGCTGGCTTTCGCATCTCCACAAGGAGTTAAAATGTAAAAGAGCAAAGCATTATCACAACGCAGCCTATGAGAGCTCACACTGCATGGTAAGCTAGAATGCTTTAAGCTAATGATGTTTATAGCTAACCAAATCCAATTTCAGCAGTCCAGTGTAGCTCCAGTCTGTTAGTGCTGTTTTACATAAGCTCCATTTATTTTGAATTTTCAACTATTAAGACAAAGGCTGCGTTTGGTTTCTTTCGAATGTCATGCTAGCAAATGAACTCTTCTCAACACAAATAAATTACCTTTTTACTCCCAAGGCTAGCGCTAGGTTGTAAATGTTAATGCTTTGAATGCGTTCAAAATACTCAAAAACCAAAAATAGGACTTAGAAATGATGAACCGTAATTGTGAGCTCTAACGTAATGGACGGAATACTATGGAAACAAACCAACCAAACATTCTTTCTCTGATGATAGAAATGAAGACTAAAGGTCACAACATACTTACGTGCTAATCTATTACTGTCTACATGGTAAAATGAAACCCCGAGTCACAGCTAAAAGGGCCTGTGAATGTTCACTCAAACATCGGAAGTTCCTCAGAGCCACTTTAAGGAACCTTTGACAAAGTCCAAAATATGGACTTCAAAGGTTAGAAAAAGTATTGGTTTTACATCAGATCTTGGCAGGATTTGTGACACAAACCCTGGGTACCAAACATTATGCAGTCAAGGGAGGAGAAAGAGGGGAAGTGGTACTGAGCAGACTCTCAAAAGAGAGCTCCTTTTGCATCGACAGAGGAAGTGTCATCTATTGACCCATTGTCATCAGGGAGGTTAAGTTTCCAACCACTCACTTGAAATCAACCTGCAAGCTTTAGACTAACATTTCATTATTTTCAAAATACTGTCCTTATTGAAAAGTTGAAAATATAACACAGCGTTTGATCCAAGAAGCAGCATTATGTCAACTTATCATGTAAAGCCATTAGGTACTTCAGATGCCTACATTTCTGTCACTCTCCAATTAATTCCTGCATCACAAGTATGAATTTTGAGGTGGAAATGTGATTTTTCTGAAGTCTTGAACATCAGATCAAGAAACTGGTAGATTAGTCAATACAGTGCTTCTTATGAGATGATACAGAAAATGAAATTTGTATAATTCTGCGGCTGCAGTTGCTAACCTGTGATCTACTTCTGTTTTATCCCTTTGGTGAGTCTTGGTTATTTAACTGTAAACATTGACTGATCCTGAAAATCAAAGTTATCTCAAAAGGCTATTGGAAATAGCATATATTAAAAAGTAAGCATAATTCTAGTAACCTGTGACATAAAAAAAATAAAATATACAACAACATAAGAAAAAGCCCTGAAGGGTGAGGATATTAGATGGTCTTAAATACCTGATCATGATTTGCAGAGTAAGACCACCAAGAATTATCAAAAGGCAAACCGGTTTCAATTAGACTAAAACAATACCAGGGGGCACTCAATAAACTTTTCGGAGTTTAAAATTGATTCAACTTCAAAAAGAGTGTAGGCAACTCATTAATTCTCTTAAGGTCACAATAGCAACCTGATAAAGCCTATTTAAGCCTTGCTGCTTTATGCAAATCAAGTTTTTCTTTTTCAGCAGTTACCGTTACTTTGGGTAAGAACGAAATTTTAAGATTGCATTTTTTCCACGAACAAAAATGGCTACTCGTTCTAGCGAACACTAGTTGAAACCTGGCTGTGTACAACCAGCCTGTTATTAGGCCCACAATACCCCAAGTCAGTGTAAAAAGTGGAATTGGGAATAATGATTCATCTGGCATCACACAGAATAATACCCTACCACAGAAAAAATACAAGATAGTCCCTTATTTGGGGGGTTCAAATTTTGACTTGTGTATCATGGTCCAATTCTACTTCTATTTTAATAATACTGCTTGACATTGCACACCACAGAAAGCTCAGGCTGAAGAATAGCAGATTTATCAGGTTGTTGTGTTTTTTTCAAAGACATTAAAGCGTAATTATGCTTAAAAGATGCAAAGTAAAAGCAAAATTGATACCCGTAAATATACTGATGAGTGTTAGGTAAAATATTTGCCAGAGCATGCATTTCTATTTTACAGGCTGTTAATCTATCATCACGTCACTGACATTGCAAGAGACACACTCAGACTGCTATGCTCATTACTTTTTAATGTATCGCTCCATTTTAAACAATAAGACTAACAAGTTCAGGCCATAATACAGTCATCCTTCCTATGACTGTATTTAAAAAAAAAAAAACCACAAAAAAACCCATGCAGAAAGCCACCTACCAAAACCACCTACAAATGCCAGTTTACACTATGATTCTACTTATAAGCAACCAATACTAGACTGACTGCAGAAAATAGAGAAAGAGAAGCAAAATTCTGATCCAAACTTGTTATTATCAGGTGTTATCCCATCCCAATGTTTTGTGTTACTTTATTGGGGGGTTTGCATGTCATGAAAACACTTTTGCTTAATCTTCAATTTGTTAACCAAGTGGGGAGCAATACACTGAATATAGATTGTGCATTCAATACAATATTTGATCAAAGGCTAGTGACTCTACCCCTTAACCCAAACATGATGTTTTTTAATAAATAATACATGTCATTTATCAAGGACCTCTCAAATAAGCATTAAAAAAAAAAGTCTGTGCAGTTGTCAGCCTGCCTTCAGTCAGACATTACTAGACATAACTGTCTCCATTTTAATGGAGGATGAACTTCTTAACTTTCCCCAAAATGGTATTTCTGGAATTAGCTGAGGGCTGCTGGAAAAAAGCAACAGAACATCTTGTCAATGTTTCACAGAGAGGCTTACAAAAGATATCAGACCCTAAAAGCTTCTCCTGAGCATTGTGCAACCTGATACATAATTTAGTACTTGAGAACTAAGGCTCCCTATTTTTCCTCCAATACATTTATCCCCACAACATCTCTTTTTCCTGTAAACCCTTTGCTCTGTGTCTCTACTTCCAGTTCTCACCTGTCTATAGCAAGTCCCGCTTTTCCAAGCAACGGAATGATATTGCCTATCTTCTTACAAAAGCATGTGAAATTCCCTGAACAGTTTTCTGATTTCTTTGATCCCTAAATTCAATACTCCTACCCTTCTTTATAAATGTAGTAAAGGCTACTTCATCCTGCATACCCTTCCAACTCATACAGACTGTTGCCCACAGTCTCACTGCTGGAGGAGAGAAAGCCGTCTAAAGCACGGCCTATGCCCAGTTCTCTCTAAAATTACCGTAAATCTAACCTGCAGGAGCTGCTCAGCCTCCAGAATGGGAGGTGTCAGAAATTCATGAAGAGCCTTTCTTAGAAGATGCACTGTGCTCATGTGACACTTGCCCAATAATCAAGTGTTAAAGCTGCAAGCTCACAAGAGTTTCTATTACCATCCATCACCAACTGAGACCACTGACCCACTCATCAGTGCACTGCTAATTCACTTCGGTTTTACCAGGGAATCTCCATCCATGTCATCTACTTACACTGCTTAAAATTCTCCTCCCAAGCAGCTGTTCTAGGAAACTCCTTACTTTGTTTCAGGCTTGAAGATCTGAAGTCAGATCTTTTTATTTGCCAAAGGAAAGTAATACTGTAAGATCTTTGTTGTTACGGGAAAGAATTAATAATTATCACTGCAAGACTTCAATAGCGCTTCTTGTTAACAGGTTTGTGGTAGTCATCAGACATAGAAGAGAGCTGCATTTCTGGGCATGCTTCTTATCTACATATTTTCACTTATTATGTTAACCACTACACACACTTCAGTGCATTTATATCGCAGATACTCTAGTAATCACAGTAATGATTTGATTGTTCATTGCTGCTTAGATTCAGAAAAAGAAAACCTGTGAGGAGATTTTTAAAAAGCACAAGACATCCATGTTCTGTATAGCTTTATATAATGGTTGAACACTAGAAATCACGGACACGTCAGCATTCTTGCTGGTGTGTTCTATCAGGACGCTGCACCCTGCCCTACAAAGCTGGTGCCATTCTCTCACTTCCAGATAATGAGTTTTGAACTACTCAGGCCTGATGTAAACATTGCACTCCTAAGACAGCTTCCCCAATCCAAACTGTGCTCCCTACATGGGAGAGAGGGAGTAACAGTTGGAATTACTAGCTCTCCTGTTCTTACATCTACCCTGCCAAGAAGTGACTAAAACTGAGTTTAGGAAAGGATAGAAATACATCTATATCTCTACAGACTGTGTCCATACAGCACGAAGTGTAAGAGATTGGATAACATAAAGTTATGACTAAATGCCTTTCTGGACATTTCCTTTAGTCCAACACAAGTTATTCACATTAAAATCATAACTGGCAATTACGGTATTACATTCGTTATAAAGCTAGTGGATCTACTCCAGTCTCTACTGCTTAACCAAACCAAGTATTCCTAGGCAAAGAAAGGTAGGCAGGACACACAGCTGAGAAGCTGCAGGCTTTTGAGGAGAAGTTCTTAAAAAAATCAAGTAAAAAAAGGTTTCTTGAGACAATGTTTAAAGCTATTCTGAATATAAACAGCAGATGCCCAGCTTCTAACCTACTGATGCATACAGTCAATAGAGTCCTTTAGCAAAGCTGAGGAACTCTTCCGTAGTGCCCTGGGTAACACTGGATGACGCAGTTCTGATGTCAGGGAGAGGCCACACTCCACGCAGCACTTCTTAGAGCAGCACTTACTGCTTTGAGAAACATGTAAGACCCTGGAACTGCAGCAGCTGAAGACAACACTTGTCATCTTTCTGGGCATCCTGCCTTAACTGTACTAGCAACAGAACCCGCATTACGCACTTTTAAGCATTGTGGATGAAGTGACTAGGGATTTATTTAGAAAAACAGGGGTGTCCCAGCTGACCTTACTGGCACAATATGCACCACTCAGCACACCCCGCCCCCATCCCGACACGGGAATGCAGCAGTGGACACGCTCTTCAAGAATACAAATGGCCATCGGGGAAAAGTAATAATCTCAAAGCTTGCATCATTTCACAGCCGAGTTGTTTGAAGACAGGCTTGCCATTACAGAAAGCAGCTGCGTTATCTGCCTTTGCCTTTCATTCATTTATAGACTTGAGTTGTCGGGCGAAACTCCTCTCCCCATCACAGGTTTTTGTTCAATATGCAAGGAACTTAGCTATAACAAAAACACACAAAGGCTCCCGTTCCGTATATGTCAATATTTTAGAGACATTGTTAAATTGGAAGCCTGTTAGAAGTTCTCCAGATCCATTGCAGTATTGGCTGGAATTCAGCACGACACACAGAAAGATCTGTCTTTGCAAACGTGCAGCCTTCCTTTCCACAGAGCTGACTAACAACTTGCACTTCATTGTTCATCTTGGTGTTATCTGACAATGTTAGGAGCAAAGACACTATCCTCAAGGCCAGAATAATCCAACAGTAATGATCTTAGACCTTAATTGCTCTTTTCTCCGTCAAATCCTCTTAACCTTCCTTTCTCTTTCCCTTTGTTTTAAATTCCACCCCTGTTCACATTCCATGGTCTAGATGCTTTGAAAAAAATAGAAAGAACAATATAGTCTATTACACCAAATGGCCTTTCTCTCAGTCTCCTAGCCTGCCATCAATGCTGAATCAGCATTTTCAAGTATTTAAAAGCATAATCTCCATTCAGCACCTAAGAATTTTTCTACTGAACCACTGAGCTACTTGGAAAAAAAAAAAACAACAACAACAACAACAACAACAAAAAAAGGAAGCTCATGATGAAAGGACCCTTTCCCTCTTTCCTCCCAGTAGTAGGTGGTTAGATGTTTGAATAGTCAGGACTGTTACCTCCAATTTAAGTCAAGTCAGACCAAGTTATTGCAAAATGTTCTAAGTTTCAGACTAAGAAACCCTCCTCCTGATGGACACTGCTACGTTGCTTTAAAAAACAGTATTCTATGTAGGAGAAAAATATTCTTCAAAATGCATTACTAGTCCATAAAAGTCTCATACAGAGGTATTTACATAATGAGCTGCAGTTACTCACACTATATTTATCTAGTGAAGAATGAACCTATTGAGTGGAGTGAAATATATCTGTTCTGCACTCACACGTGCACATAGTAAGCTACCTAGTGAAATAACACACCAACCACAGGTGAACAGCAAACCTGCATCCCGTATAATGCCATTTGCAATTCATTAGAGAAAAACAGCCGCAGAACCTGCAGTTGTGCCAGACTGTCAAGGCTCAGCAAGAGGTTAGGAGAAGATAATACGCAGTGAGCTTGCAAGTTGTTTGTTGCAGGCAGGGAAACTCTTTCTGTTGTTGAGAGTGCTGTGACAATGAACATCACAAGCTGTAAAGATCATGCACGCACTGTAAACATGCCTCCACTGGAGCAGAGTCCTCATCTCCTGCCTAATAGGTATTGTGCTACATAAATAGCACCACTGTGATAGCTGTGCATAGATACTGAAGTCCTGAACCTGGACCCTGCCAGCAGAAATCATTTTCTTTGCTGACACCACAAACCTGCATATGTATTTTAAACTTTAATGAAAACTTGACCGTGAAAAAGTCTGCCTCTGAGCTTTGAACCAACTAAGAACAGCAAACATGCAGACAAAATCTGCCAGCAAGCTGGACCCTGATGTCTGTATTGGAAGAAATTTGATCTGGTTTTGCACGCTTCTGAACACTGTCAGATTTAGGTATGCACATTTTTACTCTTCCTTGGACTGCTAATAGTACATCTATAAATAAAGTATCATTCACTAGCGAGTAGATGCAGATCAGATGCAGTTTCCTCTTTACCACGTCTTTGGGTCCTTCTCCTCAACAGAAAATATTGCAAGACTATGAAACTCCTTCGTTTTACTTGTCAGAATGAGGGGGCACTTAACTGCTCTGATACAATAATCAAGCCACCATTAGACTGAAAAGCAGGAACTAGGTTTAGACCTTTTGTAGCATTTCTTAATTCTATCCTTCAGTGTTAACAAAGTCCATAATTTAGCACTTATTTTCTTCTGTAGTTATGTTTTAAAATGACATTATCTTTGCATGGTACCTCTGTGGCTGCAGCACATCTCCACACATATAAAGACTCTCACGCTTTGTTGAAGTGGGAATTTCCTTGCGTTTCCTTTAACAACTATAGTCAACAGTTTTTCACAGCATTAAGGCAGAGTCCACTTCCATAGGTGTGCTGTGGGAGAGAGGAGGGCAGGAAAGGTAGATACAGAAGCACATATACTAGACCAAAGGAAAGTGAAGTTCAAGCAGATGTAACTCAAACTTGGGCTGTTAGTTCTATGCATACATGTATCAGCCAAAAGCAAAACTAAAATAGAAAAATATTGCTGTATCAACCACTTTTCCCCTTTTCAATGGTCTTTAGTTTCCCTTTCCATTCTCCTTAGCACAGCCAAGACGATTCAGTGGGTTGGCTCTCCTCAGCATGAGACACATTGAGCAGGTCCTTTCCCTAACAATAGGTTTCTCAGACACCTTCTCATCAGCAGACAGGAATTCCACTTTCAGCTATGCTTTACCCATCTCTTTCCTCTATGGTTCTGTATCTCCAGCTACCCGAGTTTGAAAATGTAAGAGATAGTCTAAAAGATACTGAGCAAGCAGTGTGTACTTGTGGCCAAGAAGGCCAATGGCATACTGGGCTGTATCAAGAAAAGTGTGGCAAGCAGGTCGAGGGAGGTTCTCCTCCCCCTCTATTCTGCCTTAGTGAGGCCATGTCTAGAATATTGTGTGCAGTTCTGGACTCCCCAGTTCAAGAGGGACAGGGAGGTACTGGAGAGAGTCCAGAGAAGGGCTGTAAAAATCATAAGAGGAATGGAACATCTCCCTTATGAGGGGAGGCTGAGAGACTTGGGACTTTTTAGTCTGGAGAAGAAAAGCTTGAAAGGGGATCTTATTAATGCATACAAATACTTGAGGGGTGGCTGTCAGGAAGATGGGGCCAGTCTTTTTTCAGTAGTGCCTGGTAACAAGACAAGAGGTAATGGGCACAAGCTTCAATATAGGAAGTTCCACTTAAACATGAGGAGGAACTTCTTTACTTTGAGGG
>JAVSBS010025670.1:0-14546 GCA_033124195.1 Coracias cyanogaster
CACCTCCCTGGGCAGCCTGGGAGGCTAACCACTCTTTCAGTAAAGAACTTCTTCCTGATATCCAATCTAAACTTCCCCTGGCACAGCTTGAGGCCATTTCCTCTTGTCCTGTCATTAGTTACCTGGGAGAAGAGACCAGCACCAGCCTCACCACAGCCTCCTTTTAGGTAGCTGTAGAGAGCAATGAGGTCTCCTCTCAGCCTCCTCCAAGTTAAACAATCCCAGTTCCCTCAGGCCCTCCTAAGGCGTTTTTCAGGCCCCTCACCAGCTTGGATGCCCTTCTCTGGATCCACTCCAGCACCTCAGTGTCCTTTCTATACTGCAGTGGCCAAAAATGGACACTGTTTTGAAAATTCTTTGTTTTAACAATACATGATGATAGTAACTCATTACTCCCAGCTGCAGCTTTTCACCTACAGCCCTTAAAGAGTGTGGAAAGGAAGGATTACTGTTCATTACAGGTGGGGAACCCCAGGCAGGGTAGGTTGGTGTATTAGCCAGAAACATAACTTAGGTCTTGGTGTAAGAGAATTAAGAAATTATTTTTACAACGATGTTGTCAGTTGTATCAAGATAGGGAAGAAGGCAGTGCAGTAATCAAGATATGAAATAGTGAGAACCAGGATGAAAGGACTGGGTAGGAAATGCTGTCTATGCAAGTAGTTAGGCAAAAGGAATCAGCCAGGTACAAAATGCAGACTGGAGGAGATGCCTACCAAAAGGTCTGTGTTGAAAATAAAGTCTAGGTTATTGGCCCAACCTGCAAGCAAGGTGGCAATGTTGTCCCTAACAGCCTTAAAGCTTTTAAAAAAGAACAAGTTCTTGAATTTTCACACATGATACGCATTTAATAGCAGTATAACCAACTGTCCCAGATTTTATATCCTCATAGCTTACAAAAATAAGAGTGTGTTCACATTTCTTTTATAAAAGATAGGAGAGAAAAATTGGGTTTTCAGGAGGAGGAAAAAAAAAAGTTGTTTAGGACATTGAAGAAAGACAGAAAGAAAAAAAAACAAAGGGAGAAGGGGTGCTGACAGGATTATTTCCTCCCAAGACATAAGGTCCTTGATTCTTCTGTCCTGACTCAAATGCTATGATAAAGGAATGTTGCCAAAATAATAGAATACTTGCCTTTTTGGTGCACCTAAGATGAATAGAAATTATATTAACCCATAGCTAATACTTCTAAATGACTCTATCATCTTAGAAGTCTTCCAGAATTTGTTTATATCTGGTAACAGTATCCCTCCAATGATTAAAAGTATATATAATTTTCCTTCCTTATCAAAGTGTTCTGGTAACACTACATCCTATATCTACATGACATTCTATCTAGGTAGAATGAGACTGCAGGAAAACTAGTTTAGTTTTTTTTTCTAAAAATCTGCGTCTGGGCAGTAAGCGAAATAGCAGGCTGTCCACAAATCACATCCGAGAGATTCAGAGTTAACATCTGGCAAGTTTAGTTACTGGTTGTCTGTGTTAATAAAAAGAAAATCAGAAAGCAGAGATGAACCCAAGGTACAAAAATAGCCCATCAATCTAAGCAGTGTGATGTAGGTGGTTTGCTTGGTAACTTTTCTGTGAATTTCCTGCTCGTCACTTCTCCAGTATTATTTGTGCCCCTTACTACTGCATTTTCCGTACTTCCTTTTTTTTTTCCTGCTAATAGCTGCCAACGACCTACTTCATAATTATGAACAGAAATTAAGCTGACAGAGTTTTGCAAAGTGGGAGTGAAAGGGAGCCTTACCTAAATTATACTAGTTATTAAACTGGTCTTGCAGCAAGGCAAGAAAAAACTCATTAATTCTACTGAGATTACATATGCATGCATCTGGATAAGCTTTTGTTTGTTGCACAACCTATGCTACCACATCTGACTGCAAATGTGACAGCACGTCAGAGCGCTGGTATTGTCTTAATACATTGTATGCCTCCTGGCCAAGCCTGGTTTCATTATTTATTCCAAAGGAACAAAAAAGTGCCTAATACTGTACATTTGGGAAGTTGGTGAGCCTATGATGAATCAAGAATTTAATTTGTTCTCACGCTGGGTAAGTCTAAGAGTGAAGCTTATGGTGAATACCTTTCTCAGGGCATAGCACCTTAGCTGGGCTGCTGCTTTTCCTGACAGAGGGGAGTGCTGGTGGGGCGCTGTATGGAGGCAAGCTACAGGGAGTGAATGTTTTAGCGCTCATATGTCAATAGCATTGGGAAGTAAGGAGGTTACAGTGATTTCTTGAGGTCTGCCATTTCTCTGCATTTCACTGAGGTCAAATACAAATCCTCTGACCTGGGTAACAAAGGGCAACATGCCCTGCTTCATGACTAGACCCCCTTACATCACGTGAAAGCCTGCATGCCACAGTGGCTCATGAGGCAAGGCGAGGGAATGAAGGTGGGGGAAAATCAGAGCTCTGTGAGCCTCCCTGTTTCCTCCCAACCCTCAGCAAATGCATTTGTTTATTTTGAGTCGTGTTTTAGGTGTTCTTCGCAATCCACAAGACTAGAGTTGTAGTCATTTCTGCTTGCTAGAAAGGTTCTTCTCTCAGGATGAAGGTGAGCATAAATTCAGAAACTAAAGTTTTAATTCCATTTCTGATGTGAACTTTGGGCCAAATTTCAAATCTGGAGGGAGAGAGGTCAGCTGTATTTGTAGGTCCAAAGATTAGATGCAAGAAACAAAGCGTTTAGAGTAATAAACAAGAGATTAGGTACTCATGGCTTTATTACTAACATTATTTACTCAACGATGGCAGAAATATTTTTCTGGCATAACTTCAAGTGGCAATATGAATAACCAGCATCTCACAGCATGAACCCACAGAAGCAGGTATTAATGGATGATTAATTCTTAAATTTGGTACAGTAATAGGTATCAAGTAGGGTATTTTTGTTTGTTTATTTGTGGGGTCTTTTAAAAAGAAAAAGTCACATTTAACTGGAAAGGAAACCAAATCTCTCTGTTATCCAGTTAGGACTCTCCACCCATCTGACAAGTGTCCAGGTTAAGACATTTTAGTCAACACAGGCATATTCTGTCAAAACTCATGGGGAATGCTGACTCTGGATAATGCTAAACCCACAAGGCACTGAACTAATTGTGCAATGCTTTACGTGGAAGAATGACTTCCTGATCCCTGCAGTAGCTGCCAGTGCTTTGAAACATCATGTTTGAATATCTGCATTGAGTCCCTATCTGCCGGATAAAAATACTAACCTTATAAATATAATTAGTAATGTCCACATTTTAGAAATGTGTTTATATTAAAATTAAACTATTCAATTTCTCTTCTCCCTTTTTACACAATATGATCCCTTTCAACAAGGGATGATTCTCATACACACTTCTGGATTCCTTAATGTTTTAAATGTCATCCTACACCTCACAGCACTCATTTCTATGGTGAATTTCTTATTCTGGGAGAGGGTGAGTAGTGACTGTGTAACTAGAAAACTGTGCGATGGATTTCTAATACCCTGAGCTGACAGAAAGGCAAGCTGTAAAGATAATGAAAATGGCTGTAAGTCCATGAGTTTGGGAACATTTGTGCAGCTTTATTGATCCGAGGCTTTATAAGCAATGTAGACTATTAATAGCACATTTGATTGTCTTGAAATAGATGATATTAATATCAAGTTTGCCCTAGCGTGTTTTGACATAATCCCAGGAAAATGGCTTTTGATAGAAACTGTGTTGATGAAAACTAGCCAGAATTCAATTTTTTGTGGACTAGGCTGAATGGTCAGTTCTATACCAAAAGTATGTTTATTTTTGGGAGTCAAAGATGTTTCCTATGATGGGAATATCTTGGAACCTTGCAGGTGGGTAAACCTTGTCCTCCTTCCGCAGAAACTCAGTGAGGGTCTGGCAGAGACACAAAGTCCCTAGGATACATACATCCCCACAGGGTTCTGCACATCGGGATTTCTAAAAGGAGTGCAGTTTATACCACTACAGACCAGAGAGGGCCTCTGGAGGGGTTTTATTATGCCTCTGATTTTTATTCCTGTAAAAGACCACCTCCACTTCTGGCTAGCTGGCAGACTAATAATGCAGTTGAGTTGAACAAGTGTCAATATCGCAGCTGAGTTGAACAAGTGTCAATTTAATTTCTACACAGTTGCAATGTCACATTTTTGGAGGTAAGCAAAGGGACAGGAACAAAGAATGAAGTGTACAAACATACCACAGAATGGAGCTGTATCTGTTACGGGACATTAACCGTACTAATCTACAGAAGTATACTTGAAATTCCTGTTCTTGTAGGTTAACACCAAAATGTGTTTTTGCCAAGTGCTTGGAGCCAATGTGGATTAAGTTCTGTGGTATGCAATACAGTGAGTGTATGGTGGCATTTCAGAGTTTGCCAGTGATTAGAAGGCTCATAGCACTGCAGAGGGTTTATTCACTCTACGTGGAAGATGATAGAATAGACCCAAATGGGAAGTTTTTCTATACTGCCTTGGATAACAAGGTTAAGAAAAAAACAGGGACAATTTAAATAAATCAGTTGTTTTTGCTGAAGATTACGCTGTCATTTTCTCCAATTATTCTTGACATTTCACCCATTTGTATTGTGATCTGAGTTAATAATGGAAGAAAACCCAGCTCTTGTTGCCTTGTTTATTCTTTGTTCTCAAGGAGATAAGCTGTTTATAAAGATAAGTTATTTGTTATTTAAATCACTTTTACTGAAGTTGTTTGTTTCCTTGTTTGAGTTTCTAAAAATATTGCAACAATTGTGATGCATCTTGGAGACGTCTATTCAATTCATTATGATTTGTACTGGAATTCATTCCTAAATGGGCACAGGTGTTGATAGCTATAACATGCTAGAATGAGTCAAAACCAATAAATGCTCAATAAAGGAACAATGAAATAAAATGCACTGAAAACAGCTCTTTTAAGATGTGATAAATTGGCACTTTAGTTCACTACTTAATGAGGTATATAGCACCGAAGACGTGTGTGGAGCAACTACGTATTTTAAAACAGCTGAACATGTTAGAACATAACTTCAATCACTGTTAATATTTTCAAGATCATAAACATTATTTTTGAAATTAGCTGTATTATTCAAGATATAATCAACTTTTGTTCACATGCTGTTCTATAGTGCCCTGATGCAACATTTTGCTATACTCTTGTAGAAATATAAAAAGTTGATTAATAGCCTGTGAAAATTACTTGCTTCCTTTCTCATGTTGCATAGAAATCTAATGCTGGAATAAGTCATAGGAAGTTTGATGTTGCAAAACCAAGAGTCAGTTAAAGCATTTTCTTTGTGTTTTTACCATGAGCAGACATTTTGTTATCTATTTCTTGCACAACGCACTCCTCAGGCAACATCTTCTGAAGCCCAGTCCTGGCCTTTGGGTGCTTTGCTGAGGGGAACAGAGGGCCAGCCAGCGAACAGGCGAGCGTTAGGTTTGCAGTTCTCGAGTGCCAGCGCCCTTCCCTTGCAGGGTAGGCTTCTTTCATCCTGCCTTTCAGTCAGAAGAGCTTTGTAGTCCCAGTGGAGGTGGGGGAATACGACAGTCGGGTACCTACCAAACCAGGCAGGTGGTTGACTTCTCCCCAGGAGCTCTCAGGAGCTGCACGTGGGTGTCTGCACCGATACTGCCAAGGACAAGGCTTGTTCTGTGCTGAGCACACGGGGGATGAACCAGCCTCTAGAGTTTGCACTATCTTCAGGGAAATCTGCTTTTACGTTAACCCGTCTCGCTGTTGTGGTTTAAATACATGTTCACAGGCATGAAAGTCGTTGTACTGCTGATGCGCAGACAGGCTGTAACTCTAGCCAGGAATATTTGTCCTTAATAATTTGCAAATATTTGTCCTTAACATTTTACTTCCTATGCTCTTAAAGATAAACCAGCAACGCCAAGCTAGGAATCATTGACGAATGCAAATTCAGTTGCCAAAACTCCTCAGTGAGGGCCGAGCTGGCCCGGAAGCTGCTGCATCGGATACAGCTCGATGCTAATCACAGGCGACAAGCAAGTTGTTTGGGAAGTTCGAGTGCGCGGCCACGGCAGTGAGGTGCTACAGATGGCACGGCCCTGGCACCTCGCTGGGTCTGCGCCGAGTGGCCGGAGCAGCTGCGGGGGGAGCGCGGCTCTGGGGCGGGGGCGGCCGGCGCTGCCTCCTCTGCTCGCCGCCCGGCTCCCCACGGGTTGCCCCACAGCCCGCGGCTCGGTTTGGAGAGCAAGGGGACGGAGAGGAGCCGGGGACGCCCGCTGGAACGACTCGCCCAGCACCGGCCGAGGCCCCGCTCCCCTCGAAGGACCGCGGCCGCTGCCCCGGGGCTGGCGGGACTCCATTTCCCGGCGCGCCCCGCGCCCCCGCCGCGAGGGCCCGGCCGGGAAGATGGCGGCGCCCGTGTCGCCCTTGGTTACTGCGCGCTGGCTGCTGCGGGCTTCGGCGCGGTGCGCCGCCCGCCTGCTGCCGGCGCGGGCCGCCGCCCTGCGGAGAGGTCAGTACCGCCGCGCCGGGAGGGGGCTTGCCGGCCCTGCGCCCTGCCCTGCCCGCAGCCGGGCGAAGGGAGGGCGAGCGACAGGCTGCTGGGGCAGCGCGTAGGGAGGGCAGCGGGGAGCGGCCGCGGGAGCCCGTGCGTCCCTCCCCACCGTGCCGCGGGTCTCCCCTCTGGCGGAGCGGAGCCGGGCCGAGGCGAGGGGGCTTGTCCGTGCCAGGCGGTAGCCGCCGGGACGCGCATCGGCCCCAGCGCGCTGGCGTGCCCTGTCCGTGTCCTCATATTCCCCCGCCTGCGCTGGCCGCGGCGGCCTGTCCGCCGACCCAGCCCCGGGGCAGCCCTGCGTGCCAGGCGGGGGCCGGCGCTGGGAGTCGGCACCGGTCCCCTGGAGCGGCGGGGGATCCGTGACCGCGGCCCCGTCACTCCCCGAGTTAACGATGCCGCGTTCCCCTTGTGAAGAGAGCTTTACTGCGCGGCCTCGTTAAACGGGTCACCGGCAGCGCTGGTGTCTGCCAGGGCTTTTGCTCTGCGCTTGGGGCGTCGAAGGGACCTCTTCCCCTTGAGGGCCCTCCGATGTGTAACAACAAGTGAGCTCTACCTGGCAGTCTCATTTTAACAAATATAATACACAGTTTTATGAGGAACTAACTAGCTATGTTAACTTGAGGCTTAGGCTAGAGGCAGAGGTCTGTTTTCTTTAGTGAGAGCTACTTGTCCTCTGCCAGGCTGACAAAAGTGCGAGAGGACAGGTGGGCCCCAGGGCCATGAGGGCCAGCCAGCCCTAGGAGGATTGATAGACCTTCACATACCCGTATTATCTTGTGGTTCTGCAGTATTGATACATCTGAAGGAAAAGAAACGTTACAGTTAGTACTGTAGTTGTACATGTTTTATTTGATATTGGTGTAACACTTTATGTGTATGTAGATTGTCTTTTTGTAACTTACCGTTTTTGAAAAAGTTGTCAGAGCAAATCCAGTGGCTTTAGGCATCCTTCAGCTTCCATGTTAAAGGGAAGGTAGTCCCTACATATGTGAGTTGAGGACATCTGCAGGGGTGGGCAGCTATCATTGAATTGATTTATAAACTTGTTTTTATGATCACTGGTTTATAGTCTTTTGGGGTTTTTTTTGTGATCTGCTTTCCACACTTTTGTACCTTTTCCTTAATCACACAAATACTAGTTGTGAAGTCTTTTAAAATTGTGGTTTCACTGATAAACTTTTCTGTCTTTTTCTGGTTTTGTCTGTAGCTCAGATTGTTAAATGGGGTGTGCATGGAAATCTTAAAGTAATATTATTTCAGAATAATGCCACAAGCATGTATACAAAAACCCAGAATTCTAGTTCTAAGGCGTAAGTTTCTCTAGAAGCTTAAATTTCATATACTGCCCAAGTGAACGGACTGCAGGAACGCTCAGTAGGGTTCAGGGATTCATCTAAGGTCATATAATGAGACAAAAATGGAAGTATAATCCAAGTCCTGGTTCTTGTATCTTGGCTGCAAACTGCCTCTTCTGATTTGAACTGCAAATTTCAGCAGGTATGGGCTTAATTTTTTTTTTAATTTATTTGTTTTATGTGATAGTGGCCTAACATTTTCAGTTTGTGCAGATAGCTTGGCCTCTTTCCTCTCTCTTCCTCTCTATAGTTGGTTGGACTTTGCTTTTCTAAGCATCCTATTGAGCATTGGAAAGTAAATAATCTTTTTCAGATGGCCTTCTCTGCCATTCTTCTCATTAAGCATTGTAAAATATTTTGAAAGGAGCGATTGTTTGGTCTTATCGCAGGACTACAAATGTATTTTCTGCTTTATAACTGATGCATGATCTCCACGATCTCTTTCCTGAGAAGCTTACATGCCAAGTCTTTATTCTTCTGCAGGTTTACACGCGCTTAACTTCCATACGTGTGCCTGACTAATCCAAATCCTTGTACACCATCAGGCAGTTTACCTGTTTGAGACTGATTCTGCAAAGCTTGCACATATATTTAACAAAGGATGAGACAAGAAAACATTATTACTATTATTATTATCCACGGGTACTAGCATGCAAATAATTGTCTTTTCTGATCTTTTGCTGCCTTCATTCCCATTCCTTTGCAGGAAAATTATTTTTGGAGCTACAAGGCTGTACTGTTGCCCTTACCCATCACTGTGGTATTGTCTAAGAAGAAAGATTTTGCAGCAGTTCTGTTACCAGCTTAATTATGAGTTTAGTGAGGTCTCTAATAGCACCATCTGCCTGTTGATAAAAGTGCCCTCTAACTTCAAAGTTCTCTCCTTGTTATAGCAGCTTTACATTAAGGGTTTGGAGGTTTGAAGCAGTTTGGCTTTACTGTGACCCAAACTAATACTCTGAACTTCAGCTTATATTGTTGGAAACAGAACAGGTTTTCAAAGTTGGTTTCTATTATGTTTTTTTCTTCTCCCACACGAATTCCAGTGTTTGTTGAAACCTCTCAAGGCAGGATTCTGTCTGCAAAGCAGTAATGAAACAGATGTGATTCCTGTATGTTGCCTTAACACTGGTTTAACAGAAGCTGTTCCAGCTTCTTGATTGTGGCTGTCAGCAAAGGTGGCAGTTGGGTGATGTTGGGGTTGTTAACTTTGGTGCAGTTGTAACCTCTGTGAGTGTGGTTTTGATGCAGTTCTTGAACAACTATTGGTTGGAAATAGTTTTATCTGTAAGACAAACAAGAATTAACCATTAGAGCAAAGCGCATAGGAAATGGTCAATTCTCCACCTCTTATGTCCTCAGAATATACTTTCTTGAAAATATGCTGTAATCAAATACAATTCTTGAGCATAATTCAGGGATAATTAGATAAATATAACTTCCTTATACTTGGAAAGGTCAGCGTTGTCTTCCAGCTGTAATCTCCATGAATAAAAACTATTTCTGATCATTCCCATGAGGGAAGGGTTTGAAGCTTACATACGGCACAAGGATTAAAGGTGATTTTTTTTTTTCCTTTTAATCATCAGTCCCCTGAAGTGCTTGTTTCGATTTTGTTTCCAGAATTATTAATACACGTTTTCATGTGTGCTGTATACGAGTGACCTTCTAGTGAGGTGAATATTGTGATCTGAAGCATGAGTTAATTTCTGCAGTAGAAGTTCCATTTGTTTGATCTTTGCTTATTTAGCTGGGTATTATCTGTTTGGGTTTTTTTTTTTTTTCCCCATCCCATTAAGGGTCTACAATTCTAATCCTGTGTTTAAAAGAGGTTTAGTTTGAGGGCAGTAAGAGATCTTGCAGACCAAATTTGAATTCATCTGTGGAAATACAATACTTTTTCTCTGCCAGAAGTGAATAATCATCTCAAATTTGGGTGTAATCTTTTTTGTATTACTTGAAAACTCGTGGATTAATAAATTCAAAGGTGTCAGTTTCTGCAGTCATAGGAAGATAACAAAGATGGCATTCACGTCAGGGAAGCCCAGGTTCTTTTCCTAGGCACTGAAATAAGAGGGAGAGAGGGACCTGCTAGGATTTTTGTAATGGGAATTATCTATATGATAGATTTTTAGACACTGCGGTTCCAAACCATACATAATGAAATCCAACCACTAGGAAAAAAATGATTATGAGGGCGAGTAGTGTTTATCTCCGTTACCATTCTGTGCTTTCAACCTCCTGGCTGCTGTCAAGATCAGTTTTTTATATGCCACAACCTAGCTTCCATTTCAGATTGTCTTCTTACATAAATAACTCTAGTGCCTGCCTCAGCTGTGACTGTTGCTTTCATAAGCAGTGTCATTGAAACTCACGTGCCTTTTTCCTGTGTCATCTCAGGCATCAGTTCTAAGTGGCAGTAGGAAAACTTGACAACATACTGATTAGTTTTTCAATTTGCTGCTCTTTTCCAGAGCAGAAGGTCCCTGGAGTTAAGAATACATTTTTTCTTTTTATATTTTTATGTAGGCATTTATCTTCACAGTGGTAAATTAATGCCAGTTTACTGAAGGTGTCTTAAGTTCTCCACTTTAAAGGAAATTTTTATAATTTCAGACTGGCATTTTCATTAGGCATTTATACATTCATAAGGTTTTTTTGCTTTGAGTTTATTCCCTTGGATTTCTCAATAGCAGGACTCTTTTGTGTGTAGTTCAGTAGGTCTCCCCTGCAGCTTGGTCTGTGATCCTTGGATAGGCAAGCAGAAAGACAAATGCAAGCAGCTAATTTTATGGCTTGAGATAAAGTGAGATTATGCTTCAGTGTGTATGTGTTAGGAACAGGAATTTAATAGAAAGTTGGAACCTGGTGGCAACTCTTAAAGAAGCAGTGAATGTCAGGCTAATGTGGTAACATCCAATGCTGTCCTGCACTGACAGGTGGGAAAGAAAGATTATGGATAAACACGTTTGTAGTTTAACATTGTTTTCTGTAAAACTAGGTGAATAGTGAACTGACACTGCGCTTTTCTATAGTCATATTTGGAACACTACACAGAGGTAGAAGATGCTTTTTCTGTGTATGATACTTAAAGATTTCAGAAGGGAGCTAATAAAAACCAAGTAACAATTTATGTAATACAAAGATTAGCTATTGAAACAGGAAGACAGAAATGAAAACTCATCTTTTTGCAATATGGAGGCGAAGGCTGTAGGACTATGATTAATGCCCTGAATCATAGGGTATTCCTATTCTAACAGTAGTTTCCTTGATGTAAAATTATGGAAGGTAATTGCCTGGTATTTCTCTGCTATAGGTTAAAATTTCTAAAGCTTCCTTTTCTTTATTACTTTGGGAATAGATGACTATAGAAGCATAGCTGCGTGAATGATTTTGCAATCTATCCCACAAAACGCAGGTTAGAATGAAAGACTCATATTTTTTTCCTCTCTCTTAGGGTAGTTTATCACTTGAATAGCTGTCTTCTGTTGGCTTAGCTCCAAAACCCCTACACACCTTTTAAGACCATATACCTTTGTTTTGCAGCTAAAAGTTTATCACTTACCAGTTACTTTGTCTCCTGGTAGTGTATTATGGTGTACCCCCATCATATTTAAATCCTAGCATTCAGTATTATTTTAGCAGAACAGCAAGTAATTTGTCCCCTGACACCCTGTGTCATCACTTGCGCATACTCTCCATCTCTGTCATCTGTTAATGACAAAGTATTTTCTTCCATTCCTGGCATGGTTAACTGTAAGTACATGTAATTTGAGACAAAAACTGTGCTTCTGAGCGGTCCTAATGGTGTGCTTTGTCCATGGCCAGGAAGATCAGGAGCAGCAAACCTTTCTTATCCCTAAATCAGCTTTTCTTTTTTTCCCACCCCCCCTCTCCAATCTTGTGGTAAGCAGTAGGAACTGGTGACTTTGTAGGTGTAATGGGACACTGTCCGTCCCTCACATTGGAGCTCTCAGAGCCGTGGAGCTCTATGCATCGCGAAGGCACAGATAGTTTAGAGGTACAGATCACAGGGCTGAGGCTGACTCTGTGTGGGAGTGGAATGGTTGAAAACAAGATGAAAAAAACTTTGAGAGATCATCTATGCCTTTTCCCTTTCCCCTTGGAAACAAACACAACTTACAGACTATTAACCTATTTCACTGCCTTAATTAGTTTATTAATGTAACTATATAAATACAGTTTATTTCCTTTTCTCAGTACCCTGTGTGTATCTGCAGATAGCTGTGTGCTTTTCTTTAGTCTTCTGTAAAGGTTTTACTCAATTCTTTTTCAATTAACAGACTTTGAACTCAACTATATGAGATTTCTTTAGTTAGGAATGAGCTAATTACTTTTAATTCATAGCAGTAACTAAATTCCTTCAGGGCAGGAGAATTTGGTGTAATTATTGGCTGCAGATGTAATCAGTCACTGCATTGTTTTGGAGAAACTAAGGTGTTACTTGCAATAAATAAATATAATTTGATCTAATCGTTCCGATTTCTCCTTCTCTTTTATAACTATATTCATTTTATGTTTATTAAAACAATTTAAAACTCTTCTCGGGCCTGTTACAACTTCTCTGTGGGTTGTGATCCATAGTTTAACAAATAGTCTTTTAAATCGTCTTCTGCTCTTCCATTTAGTTCATAACTCTTCTGACATATGTGAAAGTTGAAAAGTGTGTACAAGGGCAGACTATACCAGTGTAGAGTAGAACAGGTTTCTTTCACGTGCGCTTATATTGCCCCTCATATATATACATCAGAGTACTTGCATTTTTTAATTTTGTTTTTTCCTCTAATAATGTTATGATGGCATATCACTGTTAATTTGTGATTCAGTGTAGCCCCCAGATCCTTTTCTGCAGTGCTGCTCTTTAGCTGGTTGTTCTCCCTCTTTTAAGTTCAGTTATTTATTTCCCCCAAGCACCATGCCTTGTCTCTGTTGAACTGCATCCAATTTGATTTAGGTTTTTTTTTTTTGTCCAGTTGATCAGAATTGCTTTGCCTTCCAGGGTGTTTGCAGCCCGCCGTTATATGCCATTATCTGTGTTCCCACTCCATCTACTTTATTTTGCCTTATACGGGTCATGAATGGGAATTCTGGATGTGCCAAGCTGAGATTTTGAGCCCTTGCTGAAACACTACTGCAGATATGCACCTAGTTTACCTGTAGTAATTATTCAATACATTTAGTTTTTCTACCTGACTTTTGTACCTGCTCAAAAGTAGTTTAATTTGTAACTTCCTTTGCTACTTTATATATGAGAATGTTCTGTGATTCAGTGATGAAAGTGTTACTGCAATTAAGTTTTTTCTCTACCCACTAAGCGTGTTACCTGATCAGACAGGAAAACGTGTTGATCTTGCATGGCTCCTGAGGAGCTGGTGTTGCCTTTTATTTATGTTGCCGTGTTAAGTGCTTTCTTAAAAAAAAAAAATCTTGTACTTTTTCCAGTATTTTTGAGTGTTTTGAAGTTGTTTTGACTGACCTGGCCTTTTTGTCGCTTAGGACGCTTATCTAAAGCATTTAGGGATGAATTTTCATAGATTGC
Source organism: Coracias cyanogaster (assembly GCA_033124195.1). NCBI lineage: Eukaryota > Metazoa > Chordata > Aves > Coraciiformes > Coraciidae > Coracias > Coracias cyanogaster. The sequence goes on from JAVSBS010025670.1 coordinate 13,443, forward strand.
ATAATGTTCAAAATACCGAACTATGTAGTTTATGATGCGTGTTTTTACTACTGAAATCTATTTGTTTTATCATTGCTACAAGTTGTGTTGCGCATGATTATACTTAACCTTTTAAATGACAGTGGAAGTAAAGAAGATAGTAAACACTTTCAGTGTATTCTATGAAGTTTTTAATCTGATTTAGCAAACATTTAGTAAATTTTAAAACATACTACTAGAGGTGTTTATACTACAGTTAGAAGTTGATACATGTTTGTGTGAACTGTTAAGGATGTGTATTGTTCCTGAATATAAGAGGATACTTTTAAAAACTTCTCTGTTAATAATCTACTTTTCATTTTACAGCATACACAGCTCAGGCAGACGAGAAGACAGTCCCAGGTACTCCTGCAGATGTTAACGCCAGAGCCTTATTGGTTTGCAGTGGACCTTTAGAACATTATGACTTTCTGATTAAGCAAGAAGAGCTGAGGAACGATGAGCAACAAAGAAGAGTTGTGCAGCACCTGCAGAAGTTGCACGAGAGCCTTAAAGGCTACAGCATCAGTTCAAAAAATCTTCTTTCAAAGGTGAGGTTTATAGTGATAAAAATATTTTTTTGCATTTATATTTGCTCATAAGAATGTGCTTCAAATACAGAATTTTCTGTCATTAACATGAGCCGCCTTTTTGCAGCAGGGTCTTTACAGATAGATCATTGTTTGTGTTTGGATATCTCTCCTTTCTTTTTTGGTTTGTAAAATTTCAGTGGCACTCTAGACATAACCAAATTAAATATTACTAAAATAATTCTGTAAGAAAGTCTGATAAGATTTTCGTTATGTCTACTGTCTGCTGTTCAAAAAATGTCATTTGGCTTTAGGAGAGAAGGGCCTAGTCCAGGTTTTAGTAATCAAGCATGGGTGTGACACGTGTGTCTGGGTTATACATACTGAACACCAGTGTTTTGTGTTCTAACAGATCTTCCATGAAAATAAATGAAATTATGCAGGAGAGTCTAAATAATCTGACTTTGCAAAACATCATGATATAGATCAAGGCATGACTTTCTAAAAACTGTCCATTCTTTCCAGTCCTCTTAGTCTCCATGTGAGGTAAGAAGCA
>JAVSBS010025670.1:18802-29690 GCA_033124195.1 Coracias cyanogaster
CTTACGGAGTTTTTGGCAATAAGTCAAATGCTTTTAATCAGTAACACATAGTAGTTTGTAGGTTGACTTTTTGCCTTTTCAGGAGGTTTCTAGCAACTGGACTAGCCTACTTTTAGTGTGAAAGTAGGCTGTGTTGAGAAGAATCTACTGGCGGCTTTTTAGAAATAAAAAATAGTGGTGCTTGGCATCTCAAGCATGCTCATTTTCCTCGATTTGTTGTTGAAGAGAATGTGGTTGAGAGCTTGCAGTGAAGAAAAGGGGAAAGAGAGGGTGAGAGAAGCTTCTCTCTGACAGCCACTTCTGTCGTCTGATTTTCCTTTTTTTTTATTGCCTGATTTCTTCTGTGATAGAATTGCAGAAACCTCTTTTAAAATAAATTATTCCAGAAATAAGAACTTCTTGCACTTCTGAACCATTATAAGAATGTTCTGCTTTGTTTTTAGTTTTGTTCATTTGTCACTTCTTATCTAAATAGTTTTATTGACTAAAAATACGGTAAAAGTAGGACTGGGGGGGAAATATTTTGTCAGATGCAGTAGAAGCATTTCAGTGTTTATCCAAGAGGCTTGTATTACCTCACAGGCCAAAGTTTTCTGAAATCAGTAGTCTGGGGGACACACACATGACACTGACCACTTCCTTTGTGATAATAAAACTGTATTTTTTTACAATGTATTTTTTTTGGCTCGTCAGCTAAGAAGAAATTTGAGGGGGAAAAACTATTAGTCTGGCTGCAAACCAAGTAGGCTTCTGTTTTTCAAAATTATTCCTCAAATTTGAACAATGACTTTGATCTTCAACTTGGTGAAAGCATAGCCTTGTATGTTGAGATATTTTGAGATCCTCTGAATTGAAGTTCAAGGCTGTAACAGTTTGCATAGTCGTTTTAGATCTCTAGCTTTTCAAAATAATGCCAATTGGGACAACTAAAGAGTTGTTGAGCTGCTGTACTAATGACTTGAAATAAGCTCAATTATAAGTGAGGTCATGTCTTGAAAAGAGGTATGAATAATAGTAAACACCATTCAAGACCTTGAAAAAGTCTTCAGCTACAACAGCAACCAAAAATGGGGCCTGAAAGAGTGGGAGAAAGAGGCTGTTTTGTTAGTGTTAAAAAAAAAAAAATCCACTGTTTGGAGACTTGTCTCTTGAATTTTGCATATTTTAATTAACCACTTTAGTATTGACATACATTTTCATGTAAAAGGATTTCAAATCAGACAGTAAGTATTCCCAGGATATAAGTTGCTTGTTCCAGGTGTCTGAGCTAGGGAGCATGGGAGAAAGTGGGAAGATGTTGCATGTATATTTAAGTTGTCAGAATGAAGGAGATGTTTTGACCAATATAATTCCTTAGATGAGGTAGCATATTGGCTGTTTAAAGTGAAGTTTATCCAAGGATCTGATATGGTAGAATCAAAGCAAGGCGTATGGGTTTGAAACAGAAACGTGTAAAACATTTTGATAGTAGAGGAGAGAGTTCTATAAATCTGGAGACACGAGTGTGCATGTTCTCTTGTGCAATTGTAAATGTGTTATCATATGACTCATTTTCAAAGAAAAGTCTATAAGTCAATTGGTTTAAAAAAGGAAAAAAGGCTCCTGCTCTGGCACGTCCTGATGATAATGAAACTTGGTGAAGCACCTAAGTTACGCCTTCTTATGTTATTGCGAAGAATACCATGGAAATTAAGAAACTGGGAGGACTCAGAGGATTTGACAACATTTGTGGTGGTGGTCATGCCCTTGTTTGAAAGGATATGGTGAGCATTCAAGACATATATCTAAGGATTTCAAAATTCTCCCTTTAAAACTCAAATTTTGTGCCTCCCTTAATATCTTTGGTTTTATACACTTTAAACACTAGCTTTAAGATCCTTAAATCTCATTGTTGTTGCAAAAGCAAATTTATTGTTAACCAGTTGAACTTTATTTTACCGAGACCGGAAATATACCTTAGGATAATATGGAAGTGAGGAGAAGCTTATTTTTTCAGTTTGTCTTCCTATATCTCCCTTCCCCCCATCCCCCTTCCTTCCCTGAAATAAACAAGACTACCCTTATTTTAGGACAACTAGGGGATCTTCTGCATTAGATCTTCCCCCTCCTTACTCTTTTTGAGTGTGTTTCAATAGAACCAAGATCAGTCTTCTGCTGTCTTCATCCCCACATACCACTGACTTTCTTGGCTGCTTTCTCTGCTCTAAGTTGAACCGACAATATTGACTGGATGTTATCAGAAATCCTGGTGGAAGTTGCCCTTTTTCCTACGCAACTTCCAGGCGTCAGAAGATGCATAAAAATAATTTAAAAAAATAATCCTTTTTATGATAATGTGGAATAGCTTGAGACCAGTAGGATGGCTCAGTTTCAATATTAAGTCTACTGATCAAGTTTACTTTTAAAAAATATATGTTTTTTAAAAAAAACAAAACCACCCAAAAATTTAAAAAGAAATTATTGATGTTATGCCATACCTGACAGGATTGAGGGAGTGAGTATCCTAACAGTGTCCATAATGTCTCTTCTGGCAGAGGTATACATAAAATATTTCCTACAAACTTATTTAATAGCTCAAGGAGGGTAAGAGGTTTTCTGGCATTCAGATTGCTTTTAGAGGTGATCAGCTCCAGCAAATGGGTTTGGATCTGCTACAGTATCACAAAAAAACCTAATTCCATTTTTTAAATCAACCAGAAGTTGATTTAGGCCTTTATGGAGCCCAAGCCATTTTAGTTGTTTCCTTTAGCCAAAAAACCCCTTTTCTGTAACATTTTTGAGAAATGATGAGTACTGGAGTAAGAATAAAATATGCCAAAAAAGACAAACTTCAAGCCAGTTAAATGTAATTAATGAACAGTTTACAATTAAAAAAAAAAGGTATAAAAACATAGGTATTACTACTTGTTCTGGTTATATAACCTTTAGAAAGACAGGTAAACCAGTACTCTGAACATTGATTTGTTTTTCTAGCTTTGTGACATTCCTGCAAATCACATTAATAAAGCCTTTTATGTAATAAATTTAATGTGATATTCTTCTATATTGTTAGAATGAATGTTGTTAATCCAAAATTAAAGGAATTCTTATGAATATCTCTGACTTTAGGATTTTTTTTTCCATTTCTTCTTTCTTTGCTGTGTAACTTTGAGCATCAGTAGTTTTTACAAAGTGCAAGCTCTTAAAAAGTACACACTGAAAAATGTTCATCAGTTAAATTGTCTTGCAATGCTTTCAAAGCACTAGCAAATAGTTGTAGCCTTGTCTATTAATGGAACGGCTTCAGAACATCTGAAACCCGGTTCAGCCACAGATTGATTTTTTTTATTATTATTATTCTATTAATATAACTCTAAATTAAATCTATAAGAGGGTCTTATGTAAGAGCTATGTTTGTGTATTTTCTGCATAAACTGGTACTATAGATGCTGAGACGTCTTTCTACCTTTTGGTCATATATTTTTCTTTCATATTTAATTAGTGTTTTGCTATTGACTCCCACATTTCTTTAACATGGCGCTGTATTTTGAATGGTGCTTTACATTCAAGTTGTTTAGCAATTACCCAGCTCCAAATGAGACCACAGGGTTGCAATTTTAATTTTCCTCTGTTTTGGTTTAGCTCATAGAACTCTGAAAGTGGAGCACTTTAAAATAACCAAATACTCCTTCTGCAGTGGTTTTGTGGATGTCAGTTCAGTTTCATGGATTTGATAATTTTGTTAAGATTTCCAGTTTTTTAGAAACTGGTTCTTTTCAGAATTATACTTGAAAGTGGCTATGCACAATACTGGGGGCAAGGACTGTTTCAAATTGCAAGTCTTTATATTATTTCAAGTTTTTCCATAACAATATATATTTGAGGAAAATAGAATAAACCATCAGGTGTCATATCATGTCCTGAGTAATAATACTAAGAGAACAAAAATTCTTAAGCTGTATTCATTCAAGATAAACATAACTCACTTGAGAAAATAAGTAATAAAAGGCATACTTTGAAAAGAACCTTTTAATGAGTGTATATATGTACACGTGCATGTGTATATAGGTACGTATTTTTACTGTGACTCCACTGATTTTAATCATGTTTAGACCAGAGATGATTTAAGATTCAAGGAGGAGAGAAAGGGGACCTACAATGCTCACTGGCTTTGCAATACTGATTTTCTAACTCCTAATGATTTATACCTTGTGCCAGAGTTTCTTTAATAGGTATGTACTGTATATATCGATGAGTACTACAGTACTGTTTAATTTTATCTTTTTTTCCTAGGACTCTGTTCAAATGGCTTAATGAGGAAAAGGATTTGTTTTGATGATGACGGATTGGGAAACATTTACCAGAATACATATAACATGATTAAAATGACTTGTGTGCTGGGACTGGTGATGGGGGTACTTTCACAATGATCTAAAAAATCCCTACCAAACCCCGCATGTGTATTTGGCCTCTTTTATGGAATTTGCACAAATACAATGTTAAGATTGCTTACCAATTCTGAGCTAATGATTTATTCAAGTTTACATTTTACTAGCTAGTGCTACTTTGATGGTTAAGTGTAGCTACTTTCTTACTTTACCATGATGATGTGCTTGCTTTTATTTTACCCAACATTTGTATTTATTCTTTTTCTTTTGATTTGCAGCTCTTTGCAAAAACCAAGCCCCCCAAAGGTCTCTATGTCTATGGAGATGTTGGTACGTTTCAGTTGCGTCAATTCCAATGGAATTTTCTCAAAACGCATGTTTATTCCAATTCTGAAGTGTCAAAGCTTTAAGTTTATGTAGCATTATTAGTTTAATGAATTTTCCAGGATGAGTTTTCTTCTACATTATAATGTTATTTGTTATAATTACACTTCAAATTCTGGAAGCTGTTGCACTGGAATACATTATCTTGTATAGTTTTTTTTCAACATTACCAGCTCACTAATATTAAAGAATGCAATTAAGGAATTTGGGAAGTGATTGATGGGGCCATGGAGAGAATTTATATATTCTATTTGCAACAATGCAGCAGGAAAACATACTCACTTTTCAAAAGGAAATACTAAGGATGTTTTATAAATACTAAGGATGCATATGGAGCATTTGTGCAACACTTGGACCATCTCTGTATGGATCAAAATTTTAAAACAGAAGAAATAAAAATGCAATTGTTCTGAGTTTTTGAACAGAAAATATAACTGTTCTTCTCTTGTGCTTATTCTGTGGAAGTGTATAGTTTAATTTGTTCAAAGTTAATGAACAATCATCATTGTAATCAGTACATACTGTTCTACCTGTTGGGTCATTTTTTGTTTTTTATTTGAAGGCACAGGAAAGACAATGGTAATGGACATGTTCTATTCTCACTTAGAAGTAGAAAGGAAAAAGAGAGTCCATTTTCATGGCTTCATGCTAGATGTACACCAGAGTAAGTGCAGACACAGGTATTTACAAGAATTTTATGAAATATGTATCAGTGAAAAAAGTCTATCTCATATTAACAGTAACCAGCATAACTTTAAGTATTTAAGCAAGAAATAAGAGAGAATTTGAACTATTTTAGCACTGTCACACCTGTGTAGATATTAATTGCATATTTTTTTCTCAAGTATTTCTTCTCAAAGATTCTATGTACTTGATTGTATAGAAAATTTGGGTGTATCTTTAGGATTAAAACCTTAACTAAATGTTCTTCAGCTACTAGTCAGCTTACATACAATCTGAAGAAGGCAGTTGCTAAAATGAGAACAGTAAATGTTAAATTCAATCTGCATTCTGAATAAGCGGTAACTAAGTGGGTTGTAAATGCCAAGGATAATGAGAACTCTTCTGGTTGGCAAACTAGTAATACTATCAGTAATTTGGAGGAAAAGATAATAGAAAGAAGTTCATCCTAAGTTTCAGAAAATATTTTGACAGGATGAACAAGGGACTTTGTTTTGGTGGAGATACTGTTGTAGATATTTAAAAATTTGCTTTCCTTTCTAAATTCTATGACCTTAAAATACTGTGAAATTGTTAAATAATGCTGTAATTTACAAGTGTTGTGACATCTGCATTTTTCTTGGGAAGCTTTCCTCAGTGTAAACAACTTCTGCCACTGTCAGTGCCCTCTTTCCTGTATTCATTGGGTCGCTGTTGAGATTTTCTGTTTCAATTGTGCTTAATCTTAACAAAGGTAGCTTCTTACTGCAAGACCTTTGTTTTTTGAACTTTTGTTCATAGACAGATGAAATACAATTCATGCGACAGTAAAGTATGGATGTAATAATCTTTTCTTGTGCACTATCATCATCTTTACATTTTAAAATATAATTATGTCAGTATGTGTGAGTTCTTCTAACAAAATGCCTTCTAAATATACCTTCAGAGCATGCAGTGCAGAGAGCCATGCCATTCATTTGTAAACACTGTAAGGATTTTTCATCCTTAGAGAGATGACAGAAAATACCACATTACAAAGTGAAACTAAAACTGAAGTCATGAATTGGAGCAAGATAAAACTGTAATTTATACCAGTTTTTAAAAGAGAAAGTACAGGTGCATAGCATTCAAGGATTCTCTTGTATTTTACACATTTCTAAACAAGAAAATATGAATTGCAGAATCTGTGAGCTTTTAATAGTTGCCTCAATGTGGTTGAAAACTGTTTTGCCCTCTTGAAATCAGACTAAATTTGAAGCTTTATTATTTTTACTGGACTGGGTTACTTTTTATTTGGTAGCTAAATAATTTTGTTCTTCCTATCTTAGAAAAAGAAATAAGAAATATTTGTTGTTTTCTGTTTTATCAACTGAGGAATACATCGCCTTAAGCAGAGCTTGCCAAAAAGAAAGCCAGGATTTATGGCTAAAACATATGACCCAATTGCACCAGTAGCAGATGAAATAAGCGAAGAGGCTGCTCTCTTATGTTTCGATGAATTTCAGGTAAGATGCTAGAGATTACTCCTTGGCCTCAAGAGAAACTTCCTAAAATCACTTTTAATCTTAAAATGTGACAATTGTTACTGCTAATAACGTATTTGAATTACTGGCCAGTAGTGAACCATTGAAGTTGAAGAGTAGAAGTAATTTCACAGTTTTGAAAATGGTAGGGTTTTTTGTTTGGTGGTTGTTTTTTTCCAGGAGGTAACATGCAAGTTAGCAGTGTAAGTCCCCTTATAGTGCTTTTATTTACCAGTCTAGTTACTGGTCATACAAGGATTTAACATACTTTAGAGTTTGATGAGAGGTTCCTGAGTACTTTAGGGCAGGGACCATCATACTATCACACTGTAGTTCATATAATGCAACGAAATTTTCTCAGTGTGACTTAAGGATGTGGAAGTAACATGTCACGTTCAACCTAAACTCTTCCTTAGAGTTATTGGAGCCTTTGGCACAGCAGTGCCAGATTATATCAATGTAAGTAACATTTTAAGAAACTTTTATTGAATTAAATATGAGAAGAAAAAATAAACTTATCAAATTATCTTTTCCTAAACTGACTTGGTTGATTCATTTGTGACATTCTCTTAAAACAAAATTAGCAAGCTGTGTAAAACAAATCTAATTGTAGAATTACTTTATAAAATTATTGGGAGAAAGACTAGAGGTATTTGGCAGCTCTAATCAGCTGAAATGTCTAATTCAGAGAGAAAAATGCAGAGCAAGATAAGAACAGATCTGTGTTAGTTCTTAAGTCACCGGTAGTAAAAGAAGCATCTATTAAGTGTAAATTGCCTTCATTATGCTCTTAAATTAATACATTACTGAAATGGATAGAGCAATTTATATCTCCTATTTCACAAGCCTGCGCACCCAAGAAAATAACCAGTTTCTGATCAGCTCCCGTGAAGGGGATTTTTGTAGCTGCAGAGTAGGTGGTTTTGTTTTTAGGTTACCCTTGCATTTTGCAACAAGGGATAGTCCTTTCATCTGTGGTTTCAGAATGTGTGGTGTCATTGTGGTCTCATTTGAAGATGTTTAGTAAGTTATATTTGAGATACATTCTGCAGTATTTCAGCATGTTAAAAGCACTCTGTCCTGATCTGCTGCTAGAGGTGGTTAGTTTATACCAATGACCAAGGATAAATTACAGTTTATCAAGTTATGCAAATATGTACCTGTAGAAATATGAGAAAGGCACTGTATTGTATTTTGTTCAGTGTTTTGTCCCATGTTAAACTTTGATTTCTATTTGGTATCCTAATGAGCGTAAGACTGTAGAACATTTTAAAATTCTGTCTATGAGGCACAAGATAAGAAAACAGTACTCTCTTAAAATCTTGCTTCCTGTAAAAATTTTGTAAAAGTGATGGATTAATTCTGTGTTGAAATGTTTCAGTTATGAGCATCAAACATATTTTGGTAGAATACTTTCCCTAAAATGCATTAACTTTCTCAGAACTGTTTAATAATTATGCAAAAGGTTATTGCGCCCATTTTAACTAAAACTTTTAAGATTGTGATTTGGTTTTGTTCTATGTCTTTTGACTTTGGCTATTTGCAGTAAAATTAATAGCAGTTGTGTTTAAAAGTAGAGAGAAATCCGTAATAAATATTGTGGTGATTTCTAAACAAATAAATAAAAATTAATCATAGTCTTGAACACTTTCTAAATACGTAAAGGCAGTTGGATATACATGGAGTTATGTTTGCATATTCCAGTCAATGTTTGTGATACATTTTGATACCAGTGCAAGTAGGAGACAGGTAGATGTCTAATGAACATACCCTTCATTCCTCTTACAAGAGATTTTCTTAGTCTTTTCAAGTTTATCATTCACAGATGAGATTGTTTTCTGTCTTCTGTTTTTTTGATGTCAGTCTTCTCCCATCATTTAAAAAAAAAAACCAAACCAACAGTGCTGTACATTTAAAAATGTCCTTTTTTCTATCAGTTTTCAACACCCTTTTTTATATTTTCTGTTTTGAGTGTGCTTGCACATGTGAATGACATGTGAACTTATTAATGTGTTTCAAATGTTGCTGGTTAAATTGTGCTTTACCTAGTGAACACGAATACTGGGCTTCTAAGACTTGCAGTATAAAGTCGAAATACAGAGAGAGTTGTATTATACTACGAAGAAATGGGAAGGGCTAGAAGGAGTGTTAACTGTCAAGACATCAAATGCCGGAATGCCACGAACAGGCATCTTTGCTGTACCACGTATTAGTGTCAGTAGCTGCTTTTGGGTATAGATGCCCACTCCTTTCCTATCCTGGTGTTGCTGTGTTTCCTGACTGTCTCTCATCTTTCCACCTTTGAAGGGGAGAGACTCTGGTAGTTTTGTTTCCAAATTGATTGCCTGCTCCCTCTGCTGACTTGCCTGAGGTACATCAGTCACTTCGGTTGTAAAAGTCACCTGGTTTTGTTGGTAGGTTATGGTTAGGAAAGTAATAGAAGAACTATACTTTAAAATGTGTATCTAAGACTTTGCATTCTTATGTGAATTTTAAAAATCTACTTGTTCTAGGTGTACTAATGCTTTAAATTCACAGATTTCTGAGTAGCAGGATTTCTTGACTGATTTTCTGTAGCATGGAATGTTGTGCAGGCTTTGCCTAGTGACCAGGAGTCCCAGCTTTCCAAAATTTCGCAGAAGGCACTGAATTTGGGATAAGAAACGTTCTGTTTTGATAGCTGTGAAGTAGTGCAGTGACTGGAAGAGCAGCTCTCATGGTGACAGAATTAACATTGATAATAAGGAGCTATATCTAATGCAGGATGTTTGCAGCTCATTTCACCAGTAGAGATAATGGCTAGGTATCACTGCAATCTGGTTCACTTATTTTAAAGAACTGCTAGATTAAAAGGCAACTGGAAAGTGCTGGAGACTCAGAACATGTTCTGCTTTGACTTGCAGACAAAGCCACCCTCTGTTTTGACAGATGGAAAGTCAAGTTGAGTCTGTTTGGCAAAATATTTGTGTATGGAGGAAACATCAGAGAACTGTTGAGATTTGCTTTAAACACTTCAGGTTGCTTTCAGGTACTGGTTTGAAAAAAAGAATAAAGTGTAAATATCTATTTATTTATCTTAAGATCAGACACATGGATGAGTGATATTGTGACAGGGACAGCAAAAAGTATTGTTAATGCTCATATTTCAGAGGAAACCAAATGCAGAACTTCAAAAGACAAAAGCATTTCTGAGGTTGCCCATTCGTCTTTGATAGTGGGCTAATGCAAAAGAGAAGTACTCTGAAGTGAATCTTGTTGCATAGCCAAGAGAACTGTTGTCTAAGTGGAGAGTTGACTAACTGATGTAGAAAAATAATTCAGTATTTTTAAAAGTAGTTCTGTGTGTTCCAAAGTATTGTTGTATTTAAAAAATGTAATTACCGTGTCTTAAATGTTTATTTTTGCAAATGCTATGTGATAGCTAGGATGTCTCTGAACACAGAGGCTGCCCAATAAAAAGAGACTAGTTGTTGTTTAGTGATCAAATAACTATACACAGGTAATTAGAAGCTCTAATTTTGGTGTGTGACTGTGACTGATGTTGGTATTGTCAAGGAAAACAAAATCCCTACTTCTTGGTAAGCCGAATGATCATAAAGTGTTAGTCTTTATATACTGTGGGCACCACTTAGACTTAAAGCAAACTACAGTTTAGGGAGTTTTTACTAACCTGCATGCTATTAAAAGCCTCTAATAAAAATTAGGCTCTTATTTTTGTGCTAATACTAATTGCTGATAATACATGCTTATGTTTGTCATTCATTACATGGAACTGTACCAATCAGTGACTGACTGAGTCTTAGGCACTTATACATGTAAATTAACTATTAGTCTAGTGTTTTTTCTTAATTTTTTTCCTTTTTTCCTTTTTTTTTTTTTAAATGTGAGTCACAATGGAAAGCAGCACTAGGTCATAAAAATCTTTTCTCTTAAATGCTAATGAAATTTATCCAT
>JAVSBS010025670.1:29790-48478 GCA_033124195.1 Coracias cyanogaster
TTAAATGCTAATGAAATTTCTCCATTCTCTCCATTAGCAGGCTCTACTTATTGGTAATTTGTAGCCTTTGCTTTTGTTCTCTGTTGCAATGAATGCTGGATACAGTAAAAAACCTCAGAAATGACAGTGCTTTAGTTACTGTCTTCTTCTTACTTTTACCTTGTAGAAATATTCTGTCTTTCCCAAGCTGTAGTAGTTAAAAAGAGCTCGTATTTGCATCCTCATTCTCAAAATGGCTTACTTTTTGACAGAAATTTTAAGGGCTTTTTGTAATGGAGTTGGAAAACAGAATCAGAATTCCGCATCAAATAACAGTTCTCATTCAATAAAATAATGTTACTGACTGTTCTTTTATGTGAGCATTAGTATTTTTTCCCTTCTGTTTTGTAAATGTAGCATGCTTTGTAGTATTTTTTAACAAAAAAGTTTTGAAACAAAGTGATTTATATAATACATTTTTAAAACTTGGCTATTAGGTTTGCTTTGTGATACAAGAAATTCAGTGACTCCTAAAATGCACATATATACTGACTCCTTGCATGTCTTGTTTTTTAGGAACAGGGGAAGTTCCTAAATATTAGTATTCAGAAGAAATAAATTATTGCTAAGTGGGTGCATAAGCAGATATGTTAGACATATAGTTACAGCAGTGAATCACTACATGTGTTTTGGAATATTGCATCTTAGTGATCAGAGATATGCAAATACAAGGGATGTGTAAGTGATTATATAAAAGTTTGTTTCTGAAAAAGGAAGGAAAAAAATCCATATTAATGCATTTCATAGAACTAATTAGAAGAAAGTGCTGTTTATATACTGTTCTTTAGGAACATTATTGCTTCAGAAGTAGATGTGAGAAATGTAATGTAAGTATTTTACTGACTCTAATTAAATTTTTTCCCAACCCAGAAAGGACATTTAGAAATGGGGGAGTAATGGGGGATGGGGTAGTGGTGGAGTACAGAAAAAAAATGTACTGGTTAAAATCTTTCTTTGGATGTATTACTATTACAACATATACATCTAAATTGGTGAAAACACAGCAGTCTCTCAATCTGTTATGTAATGAGTGCGTGTGACTCTCAGCATATCACCGCTTTATTATTTCCTCAGAATTGGGCTCTATTTTGGTAAGCCAAAATGCAACAAGTGTCTATATAATAATAAAGGGAATGCAGGAGAAACAAGTGTAATGATAATAAGGATGGTTTGCTTATTAAGATTCCTGATCTCAGCTGATGAACTCCTGTAAAATATAAATTGCTGTTGTAACGAAGAGCGTTTTTCAGAAAAAAAATTTTTGTTTGTTTTTTATTTGTATAGAGTGGTATCTGTTTCACTTTATTTCTTGGTACTTCAAAGCAAATCCATTAAGCTAAATGTGGATATTTAAAGAAATTTTACTTTATGGCTTATTTTTTAGGTGTCTTTTTTTGCCCCCAGTATCACTTGTCCTACTCATTTTTATTTTTTATTCGTGTTTTGTGCCTGAAGGTTAGAAGAGGCTGACTGTGCTGGAAGTGACTGTGTGCCTTTTGATTATTCATGGACAGTAATAGAAGGCACTTAAAAAGAACAATGAAATTGCTTATTTTTGTGATGGGCCATCTGTTGAATTGTTTTTTGCAACAATCACACAATAGTATCTATGTCATATCATTCTATTTTCAACAGCAGCTGATTATGTATAGTTGGCTACTTGTCTTTATTTCTGAAGTCTCATGACCATTTAAATTCACCTCTGCAAACCTTTGCCTCAAAGGTAATAGAAATGTAAAACAGCCGGTGTGTATTTTCTTTGTATTTTGGATTTTTTTGTGTGTGTTGTTTCTAATTAATTAGGCCTCTTAAATGTTTAGGTCTGTTTTCTGTGTCTCCCACCTGTAGTTTTATAATAGAAGTTAACATGGAATCATTTAGCAATTGGTAAAGAAATGGTGGAGTTCTGCAATAAAGAGCGGGCAAGTTTTGAAAGACCATGGTACATTCACTGCTTATTAATTATCCCTTTTATTTTTTCTCACCAAGCAGTAATTAGAATCTTTCTCCATGGCTTTCACTAACAAGCATTTTTCCTAGCTACAAAGCCACTTGCAGATCTATTGCAGCAGAAGCTGAAAGCAAGATAAAACAAATGTGTTGTCTTCTACAGGTCACTGACATTGCTGATGCCATGATTCTGAAGCAGCTTTTTGAAAATCTGTTCCAAAATGGGGTTGTCGTTGTGGCAACATCTAACAGGCCACCAGAAGGTAAAAACAAACATGCTACTAGAATTATCCAAATACGATGAATCTCGGTATCTTACTACCATATTAAAATCATACAGTATTTAATACTAATAAATTCTCTTGTCTTCAAGAATCATAGATACTCCAATTTGTCCCGTTTCCATGTGTTCTTAAGGAAGAAGGGCTTTTCGCTAAGTCTTACTCCTCCCTTCTCTCAAATTTAAGGTGTTCTCCCCACCTTCTCTCAAATCCCTCTGTGTTTTCTGATCTTCTCTACGGTATCCAAATCAGTGGGAGGGTATCTGGGGACAGGGGAGTTGAGGAGAAGTGAAATATTGCCCCTGTTTTGGATGTATTCCAGGATAGGAAAATATCATATTCTGCAGAAGAGAGGGAAAATGAGAATACATTTCTTCCTGGTTTAACTTGGAAAGTTGCAGACTTGATCCACCACCTCAAAGGAGAACCTCTTCTCAAGATGCCATTTTCACAGCCTACTTTAAGGTTGCTCACTGAGAATTACTTAGGTGGAGAGTTGTTTCCATTTCTGACAATATATTTAGAGAATGACTAGTTAGGTAGATTCCTTTACAAAGTCCGCAAATCTGTATGGGTTTTAACCAGGCAGTAATTGTTATTTTTTTATAGAGAAGGAAAATCTTTGTTTTAGTGTAGCATTAGCAGTTAGCAAAATACATAATTTCTATGCAACTTTTGTGACACTTTAGATTTATTAATTTCAAATGTTTGCAAAAAATACTGAAGAGTTACAGTATTAAGTCTAACAGTTAAATTTTTCTACCCAAATTAATCAGGTAAAAATCACTAAAGATTTACAATTAACAATTAAAAAAAAAATTTTTTTAAAAAAAGCACTCAAATGTTTTTACTAGAGGAGGAAATAATTTCCCACTGGTTTATTGTCCCTGTTTGAGCAAACAAGATGAGATCATAACTAGTCTTACTGGGTTGACTACAGATAAACTGGATGCTGTTGCCTTACTCAGTTGGAAGCCATCCTTGTGTTTTTTGAAGTGCTACTCTTTAAAGTTCAGGAGAGACTTTTATTGTAACTTGGGGATTGTATCTCACATCTTAAACTGAGATGTCAATTTGTGACTGTTAACATCGTATGGGTTTTTTTAATACATACTAAGTCACTGTGTCAACCTGAAAGACATTCACTTGTATTAGCTACCCAATAGAGAGTATCAAGAATGGTATCTCCAGAACTGAGCAATGTGGCGGTCCAGCTGCTGGTCAATGCTTGTCTCTTCTTCCCTTCTTACTACTCCTGCATGCTCACTGTGTGTGCCTGAAATCCTCCGGCAGGAAAGAGAGTTGGGTTGGGGTAGTATGCTGCATCAAGATTTAAGACTGAATTGACAGATTTGGTTCCTGTGGGTACAAAGGGGAAAAGTGGCTTTTTCATGAGAATCATAGAGAGCAGATGTACCGAGCTGCTGACCATTAGTCGTACACTGAACCATGTTAAACTTCTGCCCCGGAGGAAATACCGAGGTGCCGCATTTGAGGAATTGTGGCTTTGTTTCTCCACCAAAATTACTGTTTATTTTTCTCATCCTTATGAAACAGAGACATAATACAAAACTCACAGCCTTAATAACTAGAAGAACTAACAGAAGTAGCTGTCTTACGATACTGTTACATGTTCACTAATTTTTGCCAGTAAAGATGCAATTGTTTGCTTAAAACAGCAATATACATGTATAGCTATCATGATTTGCAGAGTTACCAGTGAGAATGATACATGACTTCATACAACTTTATTAGCAATTAGGGTGTGGAATAACCTTCACTGATAAGTTTTCTAAATGTTTCTGTGTATGTATCCAATCTTGTGAAAACCATTTTGTAGGTGTCCTGTTCATTTCTCCTGCATACTCTATCTTCTATCCATCATGAGGTGTTGGTAGAGCATAAAAGCTTTAGCCTAGTTGCAGCCTTCAGGCATTACAGGGAGTATGGGTGGTATTAATAACCTGGCATGATTTTTGCAGGGAATTTTGGTGACATCTCCGCCAGGTGTCTTGTGTTCTCTTATTTATTCCTCCCATCTGTACAGCATTTTTATAAGGCTTCCTAGTATGAATGAAACAGAGCTGCCCATCATACAGATTAAGTGGTTAACATTTTCAAAGAACAAGATGTTATCTTAGAAACATGTTAGGCAGTTGAATAGTTTCCAGAGAAGAGAAGTATGTGCTGTATTAAATATAGAGACAAAGAAGATGTAAAGATACTTTTTAAATTTGTATTTTCTTTGAGTGCAGATCCATTTTTTTTTTTAAATTTAGTTGTATTTTTAGCAACTTTGTACAAGCTTGCATATTAATTTAATTTTCTTTCTTTTGGCCTTAGTGATGACTCTTTTTCTTATTTTGGAAAAGAGTTGTACCAGTTGGAATTGCTAGAAGATAAAGTGTACCAGAGTACACTGAGTAAGAATGATACTAACTTTGTGAACTCAGATAGCATATTTCCAGTGTACATTCAGTTTTCTTCCCTCTACCAAATACTTGGGACTTACCAGTTGTGGCCTTATAATCATACCATTGTATACTCAGCGTTACAAATCCTTTTTTATATCCTTACTTTAAAACAGATGCTGGTCTTATTTCTTCTGCTAAAATCAGTTATATGTCATTAGGGATTTAAGTCATGTTTCAATCCCTGCCTTTTCCAGGCTTTCTTGGGGTGTTCCTTTCTTCCTTAAGAATGTATTGAATTTTCATACAGCAAAAGAAGAGAAATCAGTTTCAGCTCTCCTTTTCCACCTTTTGTTCCTCTTCTTGCTGGCAACACAGGGTTTTATTTGCCAGACTAAAAGACAAGCTGACGTTCTTATTAAGACTAAGTAGCAAAATGGTGCTGATTTCCTTTCTTTCAGATCTCTATAAAAATGGTCTTCAGAGAGCTAATTTTGTACCATTCATTGCTGTGCTGAAGGTGAGTCACTTGTTAAATGCTTTTCAATTTGCCTGCTGTATTAATAAATTAAAGATTTGTACAGGATTGCTTTGATACTAATTTCCAGATAAGATGTATATGCTTTAACTGTTTGGGGCAAAAATAATTGAAGGTAAGGCAAAAAGGAACACTTTCTCTCTACAATTAATCTGTCTTTAAAGCTGGGCATTTTTAGTATGACAAAAAGTTACCTTTTTGACTAAGATAGCTGAATTTGTTCGTTTGGAAAAGACTTTCTTACTGGTGTGTATATGCCACAGACTGTGCTGTGCTTGTGGACATCTTACATCTACAAAAACTTGGTGTTCTATTGGTGTAAGGAAAGGCGTGTTTGGTGTGTACCCCTCAACTGCCTTGTTTATGGGTATTTCTTGGGTGTAAGTGGTTTCCTGAATAGGTATTTGTGAGGCTTCGTGTAATGTTCAACAAGCAGCAGTTCTGAAGCAAGCTTGCTGGACTTGGCATGTTGTGGTGTGGCAGGCCATAAACTAGAATTGCTGCATTTAGATTAAAAAATGGAGAATCTTACTTGATGTGAATAATACCATCAGTGCTTATTTTGCTATTAAAAAGAACACGCACTGAATTCACACTTTTAAGTGAGTTCTAGGCAAGTTGCAGATATTTTTACTTCACAAGGTATGACTGTCGTGTTATGTCACTGAGGTCTAGTGTACAGCTGCTGCGTCCTGCTCCACCTGGACTGACATGACATGTAAAATGGGAATAACAGTGCTTCCCTACCTCACAAAAGTATTGCCAGCATCAATGAATAAATAATGTTAACTATATCAATGTCCAAGATAATGTAAGGTAGAGTTTAAGGTAGTTTTGGCTTAGTGAGAAGAAATTTGGAATTGCGGAAGAGATAATACCGGTTGGATGTTTCTCTTAAGGTGGTCAGCAGTAAAGCAGCTGACAGTGCCTTGGCTTTTCAGTGGAGATTGTGGAATTGTAAGATTGCTTAATTGCCTAAGCACCTTTAAAAAATCCCGTCTGATGCTGACACTTGAGCAATTACCAGGTTTCAAAGTTAATATGCCATTGATAAGAATGTGGCACTCCTCTGTATCTCAGAGTGGCTGTGTATAAAGTCAGGGAGGTTACCAGAGAAAGTGGTTCTTACCTGGATGGCTTTAGAAAAGTGAGAAACAAAAATAAATGCACAACCACTTCCACTTCAGATTCTTGAAAAGGATTTATTCTGTAGCTGACTGCATTGCATGCAGGAGGAGTCCTGACTACGGAGCATTTTCAAGAATAGTAGTAGTTTCATATACATTTGCTTTTTGAAATACAGCAACCATGGCAAATCTTTCTTTTCTATATTTTTCTTTCTGTTTCCTTGTTGATGCTTAGTTTTCTTCCTAGATAAATGTAAGGCTCTTTAATTTCACTGATGATCAGACTTAAAGAATATCTATCATGTATGCTTATTTGTAGTTTCCTTTTTTCTCTTCTTGGCTGGCTGAAGAAGTAAACTGAAATGTAGATTATGCATACAGAACAACTCATTGGGACTGGGAAAATACTCTACACTTTTAGAAAGAACCTTCTCGATAGGACACAGAGAGAAGGCATAAAGATGGATTGGTTTAGAGCTGTGACAGAGGATGGAGTAGCGCAAAAAGCAAGTGACACAACCCAGACTAGAGGTCGATGAACACTGCCATAATAATGAGCAAAGGGAGAGAAAAAGGTTTGACTTAACACTGTATTCACAAGGGCCTTTCTAAGATTCTGGATTACATGTCATTGGTTTTTTTCACTACCTCTTTGTGTTTTAACAGCACTCTAAATATATCTGCCTTTAATGTCACTTCAAATGTTACCAATATAGTATGATTCTTTCCCCAAAATATAATGCCTTAAAGGCAGATCAGAGGAAGCTTATCAACAAATGCTCTCTGAGCTGAGTTGGAAAACGCAAGGGTAGCAGCAAGGTATGAAAAATAATAATGAAAAAATTCACAATTCAATATTTTTTAATTCAACACATAAGAAGTAGGCATTAAAAAAACCCCCACTGGAACGTATTTTAAAGTAAGATTTTAACAAGTGACCTTTACATTACAAAGGCACAGATAGAACTAAATTGATAGTCTAGCTGTGGTGGTTTGAGAAATGCAGATTTAGGCCTCTCCTCAATGTGTGTCTAATCTGTGTCATGGCATTGGTGTTAATGGATAGAGTAGCTTCTGCCTCAGCTGTTTATAATTCCATGTGTGACTTAAGGAAATGTAAAGATGTTATCTTCCAGGGTTTTGTGTTCAATGTAAAAATATTACACTGGATACTTACTAATGTTTGATTTCCTATATTCTCTACCTTTACCTCACCCCAAGCCATGTGTGTCTATGGTAGTGTCAGTCTTGTCTAACTTGTTCCCTGAAGGGTGGCTTTGACAACGCAGACTACCTCCTGTCTTAGCTTTCTGTGGGCTCAGAGCCTCCTGCAGAGCTTTTCTGTGGGGGTGACCGGATGGGGTGGTTTTGTTGGTTTCAGTAATTAACTTTTATGATCATAAATCTTAAAATAAGGCTTTTAGCACTAAAGGTAGTTCAAGTTCAACACAGGAGCTTTGAATTTCTTTAAATATTCTTGGAAAGATGGGATGAATGGAAAGTATTGACAGTACATTTCTGTGAAGAAATGCTTCACTTGAAATAGATTTCAGGCTGTTTCCATTCCTCTTAAGTGGGACGCATAGTTCCTACATACCCTGGTTACTGTTATACAAAAATCTTTCCCTGGCTTCAAATGATCAGAAGAAATGTTTTCTTTCCTAGATCTCGAGTTACCCATGTTGCATCCTTGATTTTGTTGTTCTTTTTATTTTATTCAGAGTATATAATTCCAGTATCTGTATTTGGGTTCCTATTTCTTACAAAGACATCTACAACCAATTTCTGTGGAATAAGCGAAAAGCTGAAACGATGCTCTAGGGACGATACAGTTCTCTTGCAAAGTTTGTCCCTATTGCCTTTCTAGGTGGTAGATTACTGAGGATGAGTGATTGCAGTGGGAGGTGAAGTTGAGAAGTTCCACTTCTTAACATCATGTAAAAGCTCCAGGTATTACAGCCTTTAGCCACATAAAAACTCAGGTCTGTGTAGTCAGACAGGCCAGTGAGACTACTGGCAGTTTTTCCTGCCCTGTGTGTGGCCCCTGCCCAGTTCTGAACCTATCCTAGTGGTCTGATCTTCTGAAATCTTAAATAGTTTGAGATCTAATTTTTCAGTGATTCTTCAGTCCTGAAATTTAAAAGGGTAGTTTTCATAAACAGGGAAAAATCTCAAATTACCTGTTTGTTGTTGTGGCTAAAATTCTTTGGGACACGATATTCTTTATGGAAGGGCTTAGTTTCTGCAACAGTTAAGAGTGATTCTTCAGTCCATGAAATTTTACAAAGATAGAGCTTTCCAGAGGTAAGAAGTATTAGGAAGGAAAATCTTTTAATTCTATAATTGCAATTAGATTCAGTCCCTTCTGATTGAGCTTTTAATCTTCCAGCCTCTCTTACTGAGCATTTTAAACTGCGTGGAACTCTTAAGTGATGATTTCTTTTCTTAGGTGTTTTTTTTACGAACGCAGTTCTTGAGAAGAACAAAGTTACTGTGAATAATGAACGTTTTTCAAATGCTTAGAACAGAAATACTAAAAAAAATGTGCATCTAAACCAATAAGAAATGTTAAAATTTTCTAAACATTTGAAAACTGATTTACAAATAAAGCCATGTATCTTTAACTTAATGTAAGATCTGAAGTGAGGCTCTTTAAAAAAAAAAAAAAAAAAAAGAGAAAGCATGCTTTCATTTATTGCTTTGGCAGTAATTTTGGCAACATTTTAATTTTTGCAGACAATTAATTAAGACATTTCCATCAACCCTTAACTCTTCTGGAATCCTAATTCTAATTCTGACTAGTTCAATGCTTCATTCTCTGGACAATCAGGAAGGAAAGCTCCTTTGGTAATTTGTTGTGTAGAGCCTGTAACTGAAATGATTGGCTTTTTAGCTTCCAAAGGTTTCCTGGCATGAAGCTTTAAAATGTCAGGCTGGGTAGAAATACCAAATATATAACTTCTGTGTTTTGTCAGGTTTTCTTAATTCAGTAGATGTGCACTGCACTACATTCTAACTGAAAATCAGGAAGTTTTAGGGCCATTCATAGCCTGAGTATACTTTTTTAAAAGTCCAGTTTTAAAAGAACATGCTTGGCTCTGGCTACCTGGATTTTACTTTAAATAAAGAGGAAGAATCAACCAGAAACCTGCACTCAGTAGGGCATGAAATTACTGTAAGCTTCCTATAGGGAACTTTATTTTTTTCTTCTACTCTTAGAGACCAGATCATTATTTATTTTAAAACTATTTGCTTAAAATGACTCTTAAGATTAAGCATTGTACACTCCTCTGAAATAGAAACTGAAGTATTTTTATACGCTGCATTGTTCACTGTCTTGAAATTGATTAATTTATTGACATTGTGGCCTACTCTGGTTTTAATTAAAATATACCCATTCTTACAGAGCAAGAAATGGAGGAATTTTAGAGTATTTTCACTTTTCAATAGCTTAGTTTGAATATGTGAAAAATAGTTGTTTAAAACATTTAGAGCTGTCGCTAAGGAAATTGTGGGAGTTAGTTTTGTACAAAGGCATTTGGTAGATAGAAAATGTCTTTGATGGTGCACTCAGCTTTTGTCCAACCACCTGTGTGAGAAATGCAGGGATTTGTTGATTGGCGGATCTGCTTCCCCCCGCCCCCAAAAAGTCATCTCCTTGATGAAATTGATTTGTCAGTTTGTTCCAGTCTAATGGTGTGATAGCCCAGCAGCTTTCAGTATGTTGAATAGTTAAAACCTGCTTTTGAGGTCAGTGTCAGCCACTCTGACCCCTGTGAACTGTCACCTGAGTCAGAATTGCAGGGATTAAGCCTTTGATATTGTGATGGCTTCGCCTATCAATTGACTTTTTCATTACTGAAGATGTTGGGCCTTTTGTTTCCCTTCTTAGTATGTAACCAAGCAAACTCCTAAGTAGAAGGAGCATTTGTTCTCGTTCTCTCTCTCTGCAAGTAATAGAAGTACACATCTTTTGTGAAGTGTACCTAATTAAACACAGAAAAAAGAAATATAGCATGATTGCAAGTATTTTTGTGCTGAACATCCGTATAATTTCTGAGTAATTTTAGTTTGACGAAGTTGTAAGACTGTCAGCTAACAGAATGTTGTATGTAGAAAGCAAGGTGTCAGATTAGAAGCTACCAGCCCTTTCTGCATTCAGCCTTCCAAGCCTGCATGTGTGTTAAATTTAAACACAAGGATTATTTGAATTCTGTACTTCAGAGCACTTAAGTGTTAACAGGTACCTATTGCTTTAGTGTGTTCTCTAGATATTAAGCTGTTCAGTTTGTTTACCATCTAGGTCTGTCTCACACATGCATGCCTGCTCCTAAACAGTTTATTTAGATACAGATCAAAACTTTATCTAAGGATAAAATAGTTGCTACCGTAGCTCAGTGTTGGGCTCCCTGCCTTCTCTCATCCTTTGTTAGGATTTCCTGAGTTCTTAATTGTTTACTCCTTGATTAAAATGAGTAAATTAAAGCATATCATAGATATGGAATAGTTGATTCCTGCTGTATCAGGGTAAATTAGTCTAATTACACGTGGCAGTTTTATTTGCTTGTGATGTAATGTGAAATGAGGTCCTGCCTCCCCCCAAAAAGCCCAAGCCAATTAATAAAGCTTTTAAGCTCTTTGTCACAGGCCACCGTGGAGGTCTGCAGAGAAGAACTTTAATCCAATAAACATTTCATTTAGATCATGAAAAGAAAGCATGAGGAGAAGCTCCTACAAGAGAGGGTGTTACCAGCAATTCTAGCCATGAAGAGATGTGAGGAATTTGCTAAATTAACCAAGAGGCCTTCATATTTAACACATAAATGTGTCAAAACTAATAATAGAATAATTTAATTTGAGTTGAACCTTATATTGTTAAAATTCTAAGAAGCCACAACTGTTTTCTTCAAAGACTTTACTGTTGAGTTGGATGGACAGGGCAAGGGGAGGTTGTGAGAAACCCAGATAGCAAATAACACTGGCTGAAGCTGGTGGAAAGAAAGAAAGAAAAAAAAAGGAATAGATAATTAGGTGTAATTAGCGTGTATGAATTGTTGTCTCCCTGCCCTTGGCTTGAATAAATTTTGGGAAAAAAAAACCCTAGTGGTGAAAACGCTTTGATGTAAGAAGAGTCATTGTGGTTTGGCAGCATAAAGGCAGTGTTTTATACTTCTTACATAATGGTTGTGATACAGAAAGAGTGAATGGACCCCACACCCCCCAGCCTGCTTTACAGCAAGTACTTTTGGATTCCCTTGAAACAAAATGCATCAGAAGTTTTCAGTTGTTGGTAATGAGGTAGCAGACCTCATCAGAGCTAAGCGTAAGCCATCTTTAGCCTTTGTTTAGATCTTAATCACTTTTTTTTATTCTGGGAAATCCAGTTTTGTAAATCAATACTACTTTCTTTTTTTTTTTTTCTCCCCCTTTTTTTTTTTCTGCCTGCCAATAGTTCTGGCAAGAGTAAAGGCTAATACTGGGAAAAGAAATACAAATCAAATGTTAAAAAGAAAAACAACAGCAAAAAGGAAATCTAGACAAATAACTTTATCCAGGGTATAATTCCAATGAAGTACATGTATTAGGGGTGAATTTGACCCTTGGCTTACAAAACATCATGTTATAAATTCAGAGTGAACTCTTGGCGTTTGTTTTTCACAGAGCAGCACAGCTTGTTTATTAGGAGATTGAAAGTTACAGTCATTGTTGGTTCTTTAGCAAAATGGAGGTTTTGCTTTAGCAAACAGTGGTTTGTGGATTGGTTTGGGGTTAGGTGGGTTTTGTTTTGGTTTGTTCTTGTATTTATACTTACTCTGCAAGGAAGATTTTTTTTTTTTTTTTCCCCTTTTCTAATGATGTGAAATGGGGAGAGCTGTTCAGTGTAATTCTTATTACATGGAATTTTATTCTGCCATTCCTGTGCTCCCTGACTGGAAAAAGGAGAGGCTACTTATCTCCTACCCAGCACAGCCACATCTGTACCTCCTGAATTCTTTCACTTTTGTCTGAATATCTGAAATGCTATTCACAGAACAGTACATTTTAAGAGTCTCTGTCTTTATTCATGCACTATTATTTTACAAGTTAATTGTCTATTTTTCCTCTTCCTAGGGGGTGGCTGATTTGTAGCTAGACATTAAAATAAGTTACTGAAAAGTTGTACAATAGATCGTATGTTCCTTGTGGTAGCAAGAATAGTGGGGTTTCTTAGTTGTTAAAGTTTTGAAGGCTCTAATGTAAACTTGTGCTACTTCCATTGAATTAATTTTACCTCTAAAGTTATCTCTGCTAAACTCTTCAGTTTGAAGTTTAAACGCTCTTGTCCCAAGCATATGAAACAGATCCATGAAAAAAAATATGTGGCAGTATTTCACTTCCCAGATCTTTGGGCTCTTAAGTTCATTTAAAAATAACTCACAAATGAAATGTTTCTCATCCAAAATTAAGATGGGCATGACTAGTGTCATTGATATTGTATAGTATACTTGGATGACATTTTGAAGTTTTCCTCAAAATTTGTGTGGTGTTTTTTTTGGGGGTTGATTTTTGTTTTTGTTTTGGTACAGTGCTTAAAATTGGAACAAGCATGAAATGTCTAAGGCTATTGTAGCAATTTCCCATACTTTATTATTGCAGGTTATGAAGAATATGGGGGAAAAGTCTGGGGAAAAAAAAAAAAAATTAGTTAACCCCTTAAAGCATTTTGTAGATTAAATAGCCTTTTGTACTTAAAGTTGATTCGATCTGTGAAAGGCAACACCTGAATATCATGCAAGACTAAGTAATTATGCCTGATTGTAAGGTGGTTTTTTTCAGGTATAGGTCACAGGAAATTCAGTTAGGGTAGAGTATGTACAAAGCTAAGAAATATGCAGATTTTCTGTTGTAAGATTGTATAAAAATTATTTACAGTTAATACTTGAATAAAGGTTAGAAAGGTTGATGAAGTGATATTTAGTTTTGTTTTACTATTCACTGTGTGTCAGAATGTAATTATGACTGATTCATGAAACTGTCTTAGCAATGAACCATCTTTATTAAAATGCTGATCAAGACAAGAGCTGACAGTAATAAAGAATAGAACATTTTAGTCTTGTTGCTTTTGAATGATTGCTAATTACCCCAGAGGTCATGTATAGTGCTTATGAGGATTCATTGACATTTTCTTTAAAGTCTACTGTTTCAACAACATCTGAACAGGGAGACGAAAACTGTATGCACACCCAACAACGCTTGAACCAAGTTTTTATCCTCCACCAAATACCTGATGATTCCTTTTCTCCTTCTCGCTCCCTCTGAGTACATTTCATTCCCATGGATCAGTGCCTCAGAAAGTTAGGAGTGTTACAAGCTTGGTTTTCTCTCTCTCTGTGCCAATTTTAAGCATGGATAAAAGGAGCAGCACTTTGAAAGTCT
The DNA here is from genome assembly GCA_033124195.1 of Coracias cyanogaster. Lineage (NCBI taxonomy): Eukaryota > Metazoa > Chordata > Aves > Coraciiformes > Coraciidae > Coracias > Coracias cyanogaster. The sequence goes on from JAVSBS010025670.1 coordinate 43,553, forward strand.
TGTACTGCATGCTTGCTTGTGACCAGTGGTCTGGTTGATCTCCTTTTAGAGCTGCACCAGAGAGTAGGTACTGCACTTAACTTCCTACACATCTCTCAGCAGGCTGTGGGCAGACCTGCCCAGCTTGTGAGTCCCAGTTGGACCAGTTTAACATTTTGAAACGTGCTGGTGATTGTCAGTTGCTTATGACTTTGAGAGTACACCAAAGTTAAAATTTGTGGGTACGCTTTGTAAGTCAGAAATATTTTTTTCATGATAGACTGGTTTTGCTTGACAGGGTTCTTGTTCTACCACAGTTACGAATCATTTGGGAATCATTGAAGCCTGTAATGGTATCCTTTGGATGAATAAACTTTTTCTAGCAATTGCTTAAGAAAGGGTTTTAAGAAAGACCAATATTCTAGTTGATAATCTAACACTATACAAAGTCAAATAATGAAAAATAAAAATAGTTAAGTCTAGTGAGCTGTATCTACCTGAAAAACACTTCCTCTGTTGCTGGCTGAGGGTTCTCATCATGTGTCTACATGTTGTGTGATGAGGGAGAATTTTTCTCTCTTAGGCTGGATATAAATGCATGAGAAGAATGATTGTCAATGAACAAACTCATTATTTTCTAATTTGCTGGAGGGAAGGGGTGTCGGTGATCATGTGTATTGCTAAGGGCGACCAAATCAGCAGGACAGCTGTGGGGTGTTCAGTGGAGTAATGGGGGTTTTTGGGATATAAGCTTATGGAAAGAGTTAGATGCTGTGGATGCATTTGAAAAGAGAAGGTGATACCTATGTGGAACGAGTGATGAGAAGTTGCACTTCTCAGGCAGGGCTCGGTTGTTAATAGTAGGTGTTTTAATGTGCTTGTTAAGAACGACACCAGAGTCCAAGAGTATTAACTGTGCAACTTTGCATGCTGGGGGATGGGACTATGCTCTTCTTTGCTCATGTGGAAAGTGTATTTGATGCTGCAGATGCAGTGCTACTGCAACATTCCCAAGTGTCTGGTTTGATCCGAGTGTGAAAGGCTGAGGAAACTCGGCAGGTGTGGGAATTAAGGTAGTGATCATCCCAGGGTGAAACACTCTCACGTCTGTTCCTCTACACCTTCTCTACAGGTCTTCAGATAAGGTTTATCTGATCCTGTGGGCCAACGGGATGATTTGTATGATTTTATATTTGTTATGGTTTTTTTTTTTTTTTTTTAGTGCCATTGAAGTTCAGAACAGAGAATTACAATTAGGTTGACTCATTATGGTCTTCAGTAAAGTTAGGAGATACCTGCTCACCTGCATTATCAAGGGTCATGAGCTGATCACAATTTGAGCTTGCAGGGACACGTGATATTTAGTACACTGTGTAATGTAGACCACAAGAGCATCTGTTAGTATTTCAGGGTGTTTTGTGACATGTGGGAACCACCTGTCTTGAGAACTTGCAGGTTATTCAGTTAACTTTGACTGCCTTTTGAACACTTTTTGAAACCTTTGTTTCTCTACTTAACAATGTGTTATGTTGTGTACTTTAATTTCTTGAGCAGTTAAGCATTTTAATAGCTACCTTTCCTGATTGCAGCAACAAAGGCACACTAGAGGTGCTTACAGAAAGAAAAAATGATTTCTATTAGCCTGTATTTAATAACTTTCTACAGTAGGGATACTGAAAGTCTAATTCTATCTATTCTATCTAAAGGCTGTCATTTTAGGTGTTCTGTCTGAAGTTGAGAATTGAGGCTTTGTCTCTTTTCCTTCTGGAATAAAAAGTTTTTCTGCCACATCAGTAGAAATGAGTGTATGATCGTGCTGTATTTTTAACTTACTAATTGCGTTTTCAATTCTGTAATTGTATTTGTTCTTTGTATACATAAATACATAAATGACTTCAAAATAAGTTGTATGACTAATTAATTTTATGCATTGAATTGAATAGGGTAAGTCAGGCTTGAAATAATAGAGTAGAAAATCTGTTGGAAACTCTAGATAATCCCAAAAGAACAACTAGACTAACTATAGCTTCAATTTTAAGTATTTGTTTTAAAAGAAAAGCAGTTTAGCCCCAGTAAGTGAAATTTGAAAGTTTGAATTTCTGTCTTAAAAAAGGGAAACCAACAGTTACAGTCGTGGCTTTGACAATTAAGTACTAACAGTCTGAGCACTCCAGTTAGTTCTTTGGCTGTTGATTAGGATTCCACAGTGGTGATTAGTGAGTGTGAGGATGCAATCACATCTGTAGGGTTTAATCAGTACAGTGCTGGAAAGGTTGGTCCAAAGATGGAGAGAGACACCAGAACTTCTATATGCAATCTTAGTAGGGTTTTTCCCCGTGCTGCAAAAAGATGAAGGGTTAAAGGTAGAGAAGCCTACCTATTCCTCCTTCCCCAAACTTGCAGGGGTTTGTAAATGATAGTATTGATTTTCTGGTTACATGATGCAGGAGTATAATGCCATTGACACCTGTGAAAGGGAGAGAAGATGAATGGTGCTACTCACATATGCACCCTCTCTGAGGTTCAGTATTTTGTTCTTCCAGTGGTGAGCAGTACTTTATTTTCTTCTATTATACATTCTGATTATATGCTTTATCACATTTGAAGCATTTATCTTGGAAAAAAATATTTACAAATAAGAAATATTACAAATATTTATAAATACGAACATTTTGCCTCTGCATTCCTGCGAAGCAGGTAAGTGAATGTTTACGTGTGTAGAAACAAAGAACTGTGGTGGGTACCCTGGTCTACAAAGGAAACCCCAATAGGAAGAACTTCTGGATCTCTGCTCAGTGCATAGCTTCTCTGTGACCTTCCCAATTCTGGCTTTGAGTGAAGGTGGCCATGTGCTGAATCCCAGTTTAGAACTGCCTCCACCAGTACATTCTTAACTTGGAGGAGAAATGGTGGTGTTGCTGGCAGTGCAAGCAATCCTGCCATGACTGCCCTTCACTGGAACTACTGTCACACCCTTTCTCGTCTCAACTGCATAGGGCTTAGTTCGTGTAATTAGCATTGCCCACACTAGTCCATGTTTGTGTGCTGTTTTGTTGGCATTAATTTATTTCACTTTATCAATTAATGATTGGTTTCTTTACACTTCTGATTGATTTTGGGGGGGGTTATTTTCCAGTAGTACCTATTGATATGTACTCTACTGTCATATATTCATATAAGGAGAAGGTTGTTCCTACCCTACAAAGCTTATAATCTAACAGCAGCAATCATGTTTTAAAGGAATGTTTTCTGAGAGCATGTTGCTATGCAGATTATAATGTTTTGTTTTCATGGCAGGGGCCGTCCATTTTATGGGTGTCAATACAGTGCCTAACAATATAGATGTGAGTGAGCTTTGAAGTGTCTCAGTAAAATAATTAATGACGAACAGTGGTAGATACTTACTCGTATAAACCTGTAGAAGGGTTAGGAAACACTTGTTGCTGTTTTTATTTAGAACATGGGCTCTAAATGGCTGGAGTACCTTCCTGAACTGAGCATCGGTCTGGAGAGGCAAAAAAAAAAAAAAGAGGAGATGTGTGGAGAAACTGGCTTTGAGGTCCAAGTTGGTGGTTCTTGAAAGACTAATGGATGAAAAATATGCTAGAGATTCGAAGTAAAATATAAACTAGAATTTGACTGAGAACGTTGGTTTGAAAAATAGGAGACAGAGCTGTATTTGAAAGGCAGGACAGAATTAAGCTGAAATAACCAAACCAAAACCAGAAATTAATTAGGAACATGGAAGGAGCAGGTTACTAAATTGCCAAATGTTTTCCAAAGGGCTAAGTATCTCTCTGTTTCCATTAACTGCCACTGACTTCTTTGCTTATATCACATATTACAGAAAACTGCTGTAGATCACAATTCTGGGTTTTCTTTTTGCTTGGTTCAATTGACTTTTGCCTCCTAAGAAAGCAAAAACTCAGTAGGACTGTAATAACTTTATTTTATATATCTATAATAACTGCATTTTATATATCTCCGAATGAGATGCTTTCTGTCTGAAAGGTCCTGTAGCCCAGAATATCTAACAATTATTTTTTAAATAAACTATGTAATGTTATCGATACTAGCGTCAGTAGTAGTACATTATTGTGGACATACAAGACAAATTTTATAGGGAAAACAACTATCTTTCATTCAGGCAACCTTTTGTAGCTTAAAAAGGGTCCAAAACCATAAATACGCTTTTGAGCACACAAGCTCTTCTTAGGTAGTGTTATTAATGATAGTGATATTTTTCTCAATAGTGATAATACTAATTACTTTGAAAAAAAGAGAAAAGGGAGGGAAGACAGAAGAAATGCATCTGCTTTGTAGCCATATCAGTGGTATTTACATCTACAGTTCTTACCTCCAAAACTCATTCACTGTAATGTTAAAGACTGTGCATTTAAGGAGTGTTAGGTTTGTCAGCAGAACACAAGTGGACTAAAATACTGTAGCACCAAGTGCTGATTTATATTTCAGCAAGCCGCAGTGATCTATAATGCATAATCTAGCCCAATATCAGTTTGTATTGGAGTGCGCAGAACGTCTTCTCTACTCAGCAGTCAGTGGCAGCTGAGCCACAAGCACCCCTGTAAATATCAGTACAATAAATTTTACACCAGCTACAGTGTTCAGGGGCACTTTTTTTCCTTTCAGCCACACTGTAACCATGCCGCACTCCTAAGTGGATGTAGTTCTGTGGTCACTTTTCACTCTATATGCAGCACCACACCTTGAGAGAGCGGTAGATTTTTGTCAACTTGTAGGGCAAAGAGATGAGGCTGAATTCATGCCAAATTTCCTATCTGTTGTTTCCAGGGGAAGGGAAAAAAAAAAACAACAAAACAACATTACTAAATATCAGAGTATTTAAAGTTAATCTAAATAATCTCATGGTCTGCATAGCTGTGGTAATTTGATCCCCCCTCCCCCCGATACGAACAGGAAGAAAAT
>JAVSBS010025672.1:0-14981 GCA_033124195.1 Coracias cyanogaster
CCACTGCTTTATTGTGAGAATGTCCTCTGATGTTTATGTCAAAAAGTTAACTAACAGTAAGACCTAGATCCATAAAAGGACTTCCATGCAAGTAAATCTAGGCGTAACAATGTACATGGGACAATTATCAGGAAAGCATTTTAAATGGCTTTTGAAGTTTTTCTGTGTGTTTGTGATTCTGTTGAGAGAAACAAGCCAGAGAGTTAGCCCCATACAGTCTACCATCAGTGCCACAAATCACACTAATAAAAGCTTCTATTGAAACTTTCTGAAGAAGTGAGGCTTTGGATCTCAAGATCTTCTCTCACAAGAGGGAAGATCTCAACAGAAGAGCAAGGGAAGGAATCAGATTACAGGTCTGTTGTACTTTGTAAATATTTCCCATCATCACCTTAGATAACCATTTCCATCTCTACATATCCATCTGCTGAGAAAAGAAAAGCTATATTTTCCATTTGTCTAATCGGTTTTACAAATATCATAAAGTAGCGTGTATATGTACTGCCATATTTTCAGAGCCTGTATGTCTCTTTTTGGTTTAATTTCATGAGTGCCATGACTATCAGGATGGATATGCCTAAAGGGTTTCTGTCCAGAGTTTTAAGTCTTACATGTGGAAACACAGGTACATACATGCCTTTGTCTTTTCATAGGCCTTTTCAGTCATCTGGCAAGTGCATTAATTAAAACCTCTGTACAAGCTCCTAAAAACATGGGAAGTGGCTGTCTCCCACAAAGATTTCTGCATAAAGGTCTCATGGTCCTCTCATGTATGCCCTACTGGGTACTCACCAACAAGAGATACCATTACTAATGAGGAGAAAAGAGATTTTTGTGCTTTGCTGGATCATGGCAATGGAAATGTTATTTAAACCATTATTATGTTTATTCACTATTCTGTTACTGCATGAAGGAACTGTGAACTCGTATCGGTACTAAACCCATGTGCTTCAAATAAAAAACATTCTGCAAGTCATGTAGAACCAGTTCTTTTCATCCTTTTTATTAAACTTTGGATATTGACATGGTTTAGCTTGGCAAGTTCTTGTTCAGTACCTCATTCTTTGTTTAGTAATTGAAAAACTATTCCTGGGATTTAGGAAAAAAAAATTTCTAAGAAGTTTATTTCCCAACTATTCTAGATTAAACAGTGTCAGTTTGCCTGATTCTATTCTCTCAGTTTGCTTTTTTTTCAAACTCACACAGATCTCTTTACCTCCTTTTCAGGCTAACCATGTAGGAGACAAAAATAGACAAAGTAATTGCCACTTGTTCCTTTGTCTCTGTGTCATGCTGTGCTATAAATGTATTTAATCTGGACAGAACCAAACAGGTAAAACCTAATTTTATAGCTATCAGTTAAAGGTAGGAAGCCTACAAGAAAGATTGCAGTCAATCTATTGAATGGGGGAAAAAAAAAAGGCAACAACAACAACAAAATTAGTAAGACAGTAAGTCTTCAGGAACTTTAGGAAAATCTTCTGATTTCATGTCAAACTTATTCATAGGCAGTTTCAATTTAAATAGCTTATCTCTCTTCCTTATATTTATCTCTTTCATTCAGCTATTGCCAGAGTTAGTATCTTTACCCATCATTTTGCTATAACAAGCAAGCCAACCTTTCCTAATCTCTCACGAAGGGGAAGTCTTCGTGGAAGAGAACAGGATTTTAAAGAAATGTGAAGTCCTTTTCTTTTCACCTGCTCTGACCTAGTTCAAGTTAATTTTTGCTGGACTTGGATGGCTGGAGTGTGTACTTGTTTTCATATGATAACCTGATAGCTTCTCATTCTGTCGTCTTTATACTTCTTGCCTGGGAATTACTCTCCTTGCATATTCTGTAGTCACATACTTCTAATATTTCTTCTTTCACTATTTTTTGCAGAAGTGTTACTTTTACAGGTTTTCTCTAATGGCAAGTATACTTTTATAGCTCCTGAATCCTTCATCTTCAGAAATGTAATTGGAAAAAAATTTAGAATGTTTTGAGAATCCTTGTACAGTATTAACTGATTATCAGTGAACATTTGAAAAGATCTCATAGCTCCATCAAATTTAACATCCTCAGCTAAGAATCCTATGCAAGTAAAATGAAAAAAGAGGTTTGTGCCAAACAAAATACCATGCAATTCATACACTGTTCTTACTGTAATACTCATGGTGCTTACAATAATTTTACTCTGTATATTTTTATTTTCGTAACTCACTTACAACACTGACTTTTGTATTATTTCTGTGTATATGCTTAATCTTACATATGCTATAGATCTCATAGGTTGGGAGTGGCTTTGAAGAGATTTATTCAACCTTAATATTCAACTTGCAAGAAAAAAATATCTGAATGCCTCTTACCTGCATTGCTAATTCATTAATAAAAGTTGTAGACATCCGTCAAAACTTAAATGCTAAGTACTTATGAGATAATTAGGAGTAATTAATCCACAAAAAGCTAATAAAATCTAGAGCAGCTTCTGATGATTAATTTGAACAAGTCAGAAAACAAAAATAAGTTATCAGGTCTTCAAGAGGACAGCAGTTTCTTAACTATCTCAGCTGTTATTTGAACTTTTTCTACCCGCAGAAGTTTCTTTTGCAGAATATTATTTAAGGGACTGCTATATAAAACTACGAAATATAGAAAACCTGATAAGAAGTTTATTTCTACTATTACATGCAAACTTGGAAGATTACTCTGTCATTAGTTCTCCTATTCCAGTTTTTCATTGATACCTGTTAGGGTGCTTACAGTATTTTAGATCTGAATTTCCTGGTTTAAAACAGTCCCTGTGATTGTAGAAGTGAAGTGAAACAGTTTTTGACTGAGAAGAGCACTTCAGAGAAAAGAAAACCATGGCTGAAATTCTGAGAGATCCTGAAACAAAAAGAACTACTATCTATGTTTTATGGACAAAGTTAGCTGAAATACAATGGAGAAGAGGTTGAATGTAGTATCCTAACTCTTCAGTTATCAATATCCTTTTTTCTCTTTGCTCTGTACAGTGTTGCTCAGTTTAACATAGTAAAAATAAAATTATTTCTAATTAAGAGGAGTCCAGTCTGAAGCACCAGATCAGTATTGAAGGAGGAAAAAAGTGCTTATCCGTCTTCTCATAACACGATTGTCCACACTAGAGTTTGTCAATTATTGTTGATTAAACTAATAAACCATTAGCTTCCCAGAGTTTCCTAGTCTTTTGATGTCGTCTGGGAGTGAGGAAAGCAAAGAGTACCAATAACTTGAGAAACAGCGAATATGAAACAGAGGCAGAAATGTTTGAGGGCTGAAGAAAACTGTTGAAGCAGGGATGGACTCATTATCAGGACTTTTCTCAAAAGAGTTTTCCTTCCTACTCCCAAAACAGGAGGCACAGACTTTTTCCTCATTTAAACTGTTTCAGTGTTGGCGAGGAGAGCTAATGTTTTGCTGTCTTTTGAACTTCACTCACTGTATGGGAAGAACAGGATTTTATAGTTACACTTTTGAGAAGGAAGACCATATTAGAGGCAGCACACTGTTTCTCTACCATGTTTGCTTCTATATGAATTGTTAAAAAGTAATGGAATAGAACAGAGTATCAGCCTTTCTTTACCCAGCACAACACAAGTGACATAGACATGAAGAAACAGGACGCTGAAGTGAAGGGCTTCCTCCTTCCTTCAATTCAGACAGCAGTAGAGAGAAGTCTGAGATGCAGCCCTACATCATTTTTTTCCATCACAGACAGCAATAACTGTATCTATGGAGAAAGTGGAGAGGAAGCAGGGCACTCAATTCCTAATTTCTTCAACTCTTTGATCTAAGAGTGACAAAAGGATCAGCTTTTCACTCAGGCCCTTGCATTTCCAAATGCTTGGTACTAACAAGCATGTGGAGAGCCCAAGCAGCATGGGCAGCATGAGTAATTGTATGCTCTCACACTGAAGTGCAGAGTGAACAGGATACGTGAGAGGGAGGTGATTTCTTTCTGTTTGTGATCGTCCTCCATGTGAATTCTGATACTTCAGCTGATCCAGAGATAACTCTGTTTTGTGAGTGTATCAGCTAGCCAAAAATTCCTTTGATTTTAAAGTCAGATTAGTTGTTGCTTTCTAGAAGCATACTCAGTGTGAACTGGTATTGCTGAGAAGCACTGCAAATCTGCCAGATGCCACTTCTAGTCACTGTTGTCAAGTACATGATGGAGCTGTCATATGCATTTCATTTTTTCCTAGGCAGTGTCAGTGCAAGGAAACAGTGGTGATGTATTAACTTAAACCCCTGTCTCCAGTGTCTTGCTGAACAGTTAACAGCTGTGTAACGTCTGAATTTCAGAAGCAAGAGACCATTTCTGGGGCTTCCAGAAAGTAGTTTCTTACATGCTTTCTGTATTAATAATTATGTTTTCTTTATTTATTTATTTTCCTTTTTCTCTTTTCTTAGCTATGGACAGGTAAACTAAGAACTGAAATGGCAGCAGTTTTTATTTCCCTACTTTAGGCAGAATCTACAGTGCAAATCTCCACTCGCATCAAGGTTATAAGCCCATGGCGTCATTGTGGGAATGTTTGCCACTGAGCATCCATAAAACACAGCTTTTTTTCCTCTGGCCTCCAAAACCCACAGATTATGCTGTCTTGCCTTCCAATGGCTTCTCATTGAATTTGGAGCTAGGAGGCTCATAAAATGGAATAACTGAATTTGAAATCTACATCTGTCACTCACAGTTCAACTTGAAATCAAACTACTTCTTTTTTTTCTCCATAGTGAAACAGTATGAAATTAAGTGCTTGCCACTTAGGAAAAATAAATGATTTCTTATTCCATATTTGATTATTGGTATGTCTCATTATTTAACTTACTCTAAAAATTTTCCTTAAATAAATAAATCAATCTTTCTAACCACAAGTAATAGAACTAGGTTTCTGCTATTACTAGTATTTATTTGCCTACTTAAATGCACAGCATAGGTCAGATTTGTTTTATAGAAAATGTCTTGAAGAGGTAGAAAGAAATTGAAGTAGCTGATATTATTCATTGATGGACTGCCCTTCCATTTGTGCCTGGGAAATGTGGTGACAGTGCTTGCTCACTAAATTCGGGGTTATGAGTAAGCGTGCATCCATCACCTCACAGGTCTCATCCCCTGTAGAAAATCTGGCAATAATTTCTCAATCCCCGGTAACCCTGTCAAATGGCTCTCATCATATACAAGAATGCAGAGCCTTAATTCAGAGGTTCATCTAAAGAAAAATTATCAGAATATTGAAATATTACCTGTGCCTCTCAGCTAGTTTTCTGGACTTAGCACATGTTCCAAAGCATGTAACTCAAAATAGTTGCAGCACATTAATTACTACCAAGCACTGCTAATTGAAGTTAAATGACTTTCTGTTACCTCTTTTTGAGTAATTTTTTTGCTTTTGGCTAATTCAAAAAAATCTCACAAATGTTTAGTCAGAGAAGATTTTGTTGCTGTATAAAAATCAAACAGCTTTTATGGCAAGAAATCTGAAAAATAGACTTTTCTAATGGTCTGTCATTCTCTTAGACTTAGATTGAAGTCTGCATAATGAATAACACTTTTTAGGAAATGGCGACTAATAATTCAGTTACATGGAGATCCTTCAGTTTGTACATTATTGCAGCAAATTTTATTCATTTTCATCCAGACATACATTTCAGCAACAGATCTAATTTAAAAGTCAAAGTTTATGTAGGAAATTAACAACAAGCAAAAGTCCCTTGCTGTGACTGATTGCATTAGTTATAGTACTGCTTCAGGTGTAATCAGGATTATTTGTCTTTCTGACATTACCACAATGATATGAGATACACTATGCTAATATGCCTGTCTTGGTTTGTAAGGTGTTATTAGTCCTTTGTTTCTTTTAGTCTCTTAATTAGTGACCATTGCTTAAAGTCATCCATCTTTGATCGCATTTATGCAAATATTCCAGATTATTAATTATAGCGTCAATAGGGCCATGTCTGTCCATTTTTCTCAAGAAAATATTTCTCTAAAAGGCTCATTTTACCACTTTTGTTCACATGGAGCAGAAACTTACTCTTAATAAATGTAGCTGTTTTGAGGAGCAAAGCATTACTGCCCATGTATTTAAATTATACTTATGTGCTGTATCAATAGTGCATAAATGAATGCTTCAATGAGTTGTACATCAGTATTTTCACAGCATACTATGGAGTGGCAAATAAAATAAACAGTGCTGACAGAATGGCCAGCATTCAGCTAAGTGGTTAATTTTTTTTTTTAACTCACAAATGCTTTTGTTTGCATTGAATGGAAAAGGAGTATCATCGAAAACCGTAGAAAAAAATTTCTATAAATCTATAAAATATCTGTTTTCTAAGGACTGACTCATAATTTCTTCTCAGTTGTGTCTGTGTTCACTGGTGATCCAGTTCACTGGACTGGAAAGTGGTCAGAAGTCTCTTCTCTTCTCCTCCTGGAGAAGGAGGTATCTGAGTGGAGAGCAGGAATGAGCAGACAGCGCTGAGCAGATCCAGACGACTATTCCCCAACCTGTGAAGAGCAGGACAGCTCCGTGCTTTCCTCCTCTCTTTCACTTGTTTCCCTTTATAGCTTTGGCAGTGACAGTGAGAACATGTAACTTAAAATTTTTTGAGAGAAGATGTCGTGCAATCAAAACATCCAATTCAAGATACTCTAACAAGAAGTTACAGAGGTACATTTTTTTTCTGCCTCATGCAGTTGCATTTCCCAGAAGATGGCCCTTTTATGCCTATCTGGGTTCGGGGGCTTCCCCAGTGGAAGTGTCTAATATATAAGCCTTGTGTTTGTAAGTATGGTGAAAGCACCTCTGCCCTTGTTGATCTTACTAATAAACAGGATGCTTATTTTGCTATGTCATTATGTCAGCCTAATACTAAGGGCCTGAGTGTCTTGGCAAGACTGAAAAAATAAAAACTTTTTACTAAGCTTTGAAAATTAATTCTTACTGGTGCCAAAACATTATGTGGAAGGACCGAGAGAAAAGTAATTTGACATAATTCTACTCATTTATTAAGTATCAGAATATTGCATTTGAACACATTTATACTGAGCTTTGTAACAAAGCTGATATTATAAAATAATTTGGCTGGTTTTTGAAAGGTATCTGATTTTTTTTATTAAATTGGTGGGGTTTTTTAATCTTTTTTTAAACACCTGGGGAGATATGGTTTATGAATTTATTTCATTACTAAGTACATGCAATATCTCTTCATTAAGAGAGCTGCAGGTGAACCATTCTTATGAAATGTCTTTAGCATGTGAAATTCCAGTGCTTCCCAATATCATAGAAGCAAAAATAAATCTTTTCTTAAATGTTAAAATGATCCCTGTTCAAAACTTCTCATGGAAGAAGGACAGGACAGTGACATTGATGAAGCAACACTTCTGAAGTTTTCTTTGGCACTTCAGACAAAATCAGTCCTGCAGAGTTTCATTTATCCTTTTGTTAAAAAAAAAAAATCTGTAATTTAAGAAGTATATAATACCTCAATTATCTATATTTTTATTGATTTCAGACAGGGAATATATAGAAAGGGAAATACTAAAACTGAGCTCTTTTTTGCTTCTGAAGCAAATATAATGTATTAAAACTAGAAATTTACCAGTTTGTAAGAAAAAGCTCTCTGCTCTGACACAAACATGGAGATGAGCAAATGAAACAGAGAAACTCAAATATTACTCTTCCGATTTTTCAGAATATGTTCTGTCTGTTAGGAAAACCATCTGAAAATGGCAGTTTGCTGTCCTGTGTGTAATAAGAGGCGTATTGGTACACATGTACAAAAATGTTTGAACACTAAAAGCAAATTAATTTTATTTAGAAGAAACTTTAAGAGTGAAATATCCATAATTTGGGGACTGATTACAGTTTCAAGAATCTACAGTCTCTTCTCTAAAGACCTTTCAGTCCACATTTTATACTATGTAAAGTTAATGGGAATAAACAGTAGTTCAAAATTAGTTGCAGATCAGTATCTGTAACCTGTCAAATAGTGAGTTAACTCTCTGTGCTTAGAAATGATGGAGCTGCTTATCTTCAGGATATAGCATGAAATAATACAGAAAGCTGAGTTTGAATAGAAAAGTGGCTTGGATGATGGAGCAAGTGGAGAGCATCCAGAGTAAGAATAAAAGTGATAAAGGTCAAACAAAAAGAAACAAACAGTTATGAAGAGTACTGATGCTGAGGTATTACCTTGCTTCTTTAAGGCATTATCATCTGTAGGCACTGAGGGCACTTCAGGTGGAAAGTTTTGTGTTGAGTTTCCATGCCACAGTACATGACTTCTGCTGGTATAGATCTGACTACCCAAGGTCTTTATTTTCATGTTTCTTCTGCCACAAAGTGTCTCTCCCCATTTGTCTATATGTATTTTGCTGCCTTCTGTTGTAGTGCAGACACTGCAACAAATCACTGGTACAATATAAGCAATTTCTGTTCATTGTTTGACTATATTCACTGGGCATCCTGTGTGAATAGAGCTGTATCCCAGAGAAATTAATTATTAAAGATTCTGTGTTTGCATTGGTCATATATCATTATTTAAACATGTTTTAGCATGTTCTCTTTAAAGCATAAAAGAGGAGCTACTCCAGCATAGATGAGACAATACCTAAATGTCTTTCACTTGAGAGTGAGTCTGCAGATATACTAGCCCTTTGGAACAGTTCCCTTAACAGCTACAAGCATATTTGGTCCTATTTGGCATAGATTTTTTTTGCCTTTAGTTAGGAACAGGTTGCTGCTAAGAAAAGCAAAGGGCAATTTGACCAAAACCTCTAATCTGCTTTTACTGAAGGTCAGTACCTTTGTCATGTTGTTTTGCTCCAAAGCTCCAGCTTGCATTTCAGATGGAAACAGCCCTTTCTATGACCAGTATTAGCCCTCTGTGAACATGTATCATTTATCATTTTATTGGAAGCAGCTGAGGATAGTCTAAAAATAGATGTGTGAAATGATGGACAGTTCATGATTTGTTGGCATGGAATCAAGATGTGACAGAAGGGACCAGGTGAGCCAATTGCATCCTCATGCCGAGGTTCCCATGGAAGCTTTAACTCTTTACACTCCCTTTGTCTCTCTTGCTCACATAACTTGTGCAGTACGTTTTAATTGTTATGGATGAAATGTATTTCACAGTGTAAAATCTACCTGCCCACACTAACTGAATCTGTCAGATGTGATTTAGGTAGCTACGTATATTCCATAAATTCTCACAGGAGAATGGAAGTACTTCTGCCAAGATCTTTGATGCAAAAAAGCAATAGACATGCAAAGCTGAAATGTAAATATATGCTCATTTGTGTAAATGTAAGTATATTTGCATAGTGAGAATTTAAGGAAAAGATGCCCAGTGAGGAAGGAAAAAGAAAGGAAAAAAGTAAAGGCAGAGAAAATAAGGAAAAGTGAAATCTTTTACTCAAATCCCTGCAGCTGGTTTCTTTGTGATCTGCAGGCATTTCTTTCTCACCCACCCTTCAGTTCAACAGTTCAACCCATCGGAACTTTTATACCTTTTCTGTCATTTCAATGCATTTTCCTCCTTCAGCTACATAGAATATTTAATTTAAATACCTCTTTGTTTAATGCAAGCATCTCACAGCTTCTTCCATGGACCGCTCCTCAGTTTCTTCCACATATAAATATTTTAGTCTATATTTTGATCTTCACAGAGAGTGTGTGGAGGAGATGATGGCTTTTCATTCTTAAAATATTGCATGTTCCCACTTGTTCATACCCAGAGCAGATGTAGCGTTAGGAACCTTTTTCCTTTTTAACTTCCCATTTTCTTAACCAAGTAACAGAGAAGTCTGATGGGGGCTGTAGTAAGCCTGCCCTCTTTCCAGTTCCAATTAAATTTCATTAGCCTCAGCTTAAAACCAATTTTGCATATCATCAGGTAGGTAAATGACAATATTTAGAGCATCTAATTTCTGGGACAAATAATTTTCCTCCTTTTTTTCAGTACTTATGGCCCAAAGGAATATTCCTTTTCTCTTCTGTTGACTGCAACTCGAATAAGAGAGGTGAAATTTTCAATGAGATTCCCTTTGACCTTTCTGATAGTACACTGATCCCATCACAGTCTCTCTCTGTTTTCGAATTTTCTTCTGCCATATTTCAGGATCTTTCTCTCTCACACACAACCACTAGATGTTTTCAAATAAATGCCTGGGGTGGAAAAAGCAGGTCTACTTAATTTTTCACTAGTTTCAATCTCAGAAATATCTGCTCCACTTTGATTTGAACCTACAAAATAAATATGCATTCTGTTTGAATGGTTTACATTTGTAGTTCTTATAACTGTTCTTCATGGCCAGCAGTGCTATAATTTTAACTGAATTTTGACAACCAGATCCAGCTAGAATGATCTTAACTTTCTCTGAGATTAATGCGTCATAAGATCTATTTATTCCATTACTTACGGGTTATGTCTTTTCCTGAACACAATTTTACAAATCTGAGATTTGTTAGGAGCTCCCAGACTTTGCAGAGTGCCATGGACAATCTGAAAGTTTTAGCATGGATGGGAAAAGGGGGATACGGCCATTTGTTAGAATCTCCTAAGCATCGGGCAGCTCATTTAAAGATGCAGCTCCAGTTAAGCTGGCATCTGGATGTATGGCCACCAGACTTGCTCAGGTCAGGTTTTTGGCAGCTGGTCCTCACTGGGCCCCACGTGATTGTGCTGTGGGCAGTTCTTTGCAAAAGTCCAAGGGATTCTCCCTGCCATGGAAATTACTGCACTTCTGCAGATAAAAAGAAGTACAGGCTTGGCAGGTAGGACACGTCTCAGCTCACTGGACGCACTCTACATGTAGTAATGCATCAGTTTTAGGGGATAGCAAAATCCAGAGGGTTTTTTATTAGTTGTGTACATTTTATCAGTTTATGTTAAGCATTTTCCAGGTGTTCCAATAGCATGCGCAATTTAAATCTAAACTCTTCATAGCTATGGACAGTGCATATGAATTCAAAGGTTTATCAGCCTGTTAGTTCTAAGTGCTTGCAGGCTTTCCTTTCTCACTTGTGACATCAGCAGAGAGCTATGAATGAAAAGGTTTGGATTCTGCTGTTACTATTAAGTCAGAAGTTATGTTATTAAAATGTTCACTTTTCATTCCCAGAACATAAAAATCTAAAGTTTGTCGACTCCAGTGCTTTATCTAGCCGAACTAATGCAATGCAAAATGAGAGACTGTTAATAACAATCAGACAGTGGATTCAGCTTCTTCATTCTGGGATGTCTTCCACTTGTTCCTCACAATGCTTGGATCAAGATTTGGTATCACTTTGGGAAGAGCTTGGAACTAAGGCAGTGATAAACTGCCTGTGTAAATGTTCTTGCATTCCAGATTATTTTTAGCTGCAGAACTACCGGAAGCCTCTATGTCATTTAGCATCCTATGGCATTTCAGGCAGAACATTTTTCAAACATTTGATTTTAAACCATTTGTGAGCTTCAGTAGTTGGTTACGCCATTACAGTTGAGACTCTATAAAGAAACATTGTATCTTTAAGTTGACAGATTTAAGAGAATATTGGAGACTCTTTAATCTTAACCCCACAGTCAGCTTTTATTCTATAAAATAAAAGTCTGCTTCTGCCTTTTCCAAATTACTTCTTTTTTCACAGCAAGAGCTGTAGTCTGCCTTCTCTTTTTCAATCTTTCGCAGCAGACTAACAGACTTAAAGCAAAGACAGAATTGCACCAACAAAATTAGAGCGGTGTTGTAGATACTTCAAGGTTTATTCTAGCAGATAGACTGAATACCAGGATGGACAACAGGATATGCAGCTTATACTTTTGGCTCTATAACTGTGTAATGAAAAGCAAATTGTTACCTCTTAGCTTGTTTCCCATTCTAAAGGCAAGCAACAAATATTCCTGCAAAACCTTTTGAGAAATACTTTGAGATTTTGGGGAAGGTGCAATTCCAATGTACTATTGGTTACAATATGTGAAGCACACATATACATAGAAATTAAGCAGTTTCCAAGATACACTAAGAATACATTTGTGAATTTGAATTCATAGTAGAAATCTAATTTTCCTTTGCATAGAATCCAACTCATAGACAAGAATATTTACCGAGTAGAGTGCTACTTGTCAATATTCCTCTCAAGGTAAAATACCGGATCTCATTACCTGTTCAATAAACCACATTAACAATGAGGTCTATTGCTTTTCACAGTGTTATTGTTGCTGTTATCCTGATTACATGAAGTGAGATTAACTGTATTCACAGGACTTTGATAAGGATGCAATACAATGTACAAATAAGGTCTTTTCTTAAATTTAAAATCAAGGAGCAAAGAAATACAACTGGCGAGCTGTGATTCATTTATCTTAAAATCTGAGGTGCATGCCTATTCATGTATCTTCTATTTTTGAAAATATAACAGCACTCGAAGGAACTCCATCAGCCTGTGTTAAAGCAAGCAGAAATATAGAGATGAATTTTGTTTGTGAATATCCTTTATTTTGTATTATCTGCTGCATTTAAAAACCCCAGCCTAAGTAAGGCCTTGTGTTAAATTAAAATGGTATTGGGATTTTTTTGGGGGGGAGAGAGGGGTTTGTAATTTTTTTTTTAAAGATCTGAATCATACTATAATAAGATAAACTTTTTTATTTGACTACAGTTATCCAAAATACAAGATGCCTGTTTTCAGAGTGACAAGAGGGCTATGTTCCTTGCTTATCCCTTGCTGCAGAAAAAAAAAATCATGGCAATCAGGCTTTCCATTAGGGTTTGTGCTGCCCCATGCAGATGCTAGTGGCTGGGAATGGTCCTCTTCCTCCCCTCCTCACACAAGCTAGGCCTGGGTCTCCAAATCAAAGATGTCAGTACCTGCCAATATGAGTAGACTAAATTCTCACAAGCAGAAATTTACTTGCATTTGATGCAAGTGTGAATGATTGTAATCTTCATAAGGCAATGTGAGTCTGGTAATTCTGCATAAGAGACTCTCGTGTACAGCCGTGAGCCAGAGCTGGGGCAGTCAGCAGTGCTGCCCATGGGGGTGCAGAGTCCTCTCCCTGAAGGACATGGTCCTGCCAGTTTCCCAGTTTGGTGATAGACCAGGCTTATGGTGCAACTTGCATACAGCTCTGTTCTCTCTGGTGTATGTAGTGACAGTGCCCTGGCTGAGAGAGAAGGCTTGAAGTCATAGCTGTCCCCTGTGTAAGTTAAGATACAAATTTATAACTAATTAGTAAGTATATATGACTTAATAACCAGCTGTCCCTTGTATAAGTTAATAACTAGTTGCACAGGAATATGTAGCAGTTGTAAATAAGACTAATCGGTCTCCCACCTTCAGTCTCCAGCAATACAAGAGTGCTCCACAGAGAAAAGTTTCTTGTGACCATATGCTCTCCAAAAGCACAACTAACGTGTGGCAAGGCCAGAACACAGCTGGAGACAAAAAGTACAGAATACATAATTCTGTCTTTTCCCTTTCATTTTCAGGTAGTAATGTCAAACATAAATTGTGAGGTTAAAACTTCATCAGCTTCAGAAAGAGAAAAGTCTTGCTCTGCAGTTTTCAGCTGACGAGGGTCACTTTCTGTCTCATGCGGACACACTCATATTAAATACTGAATACAAACATGCCAGCATGCCATTTAGTAATCCAGGGCTAAATAAATGTCATGTGTCATTTTAAACTAGTAAAATTTTGTACCCAGTTTGGACTTTTGGGAAGGACTGTATGTTACAAACCGATAGCAAATTAAGTCCAGTACCTTTGGGACTACAGCTTTATGTAGGTCTTGTTGCTCACAGAATGTGTTACAGATTGCATAGGAGGGTTGCTCGTTTATTTTATTTGTTTTTAGCTGAGATCCTTCTTCTGAGAGATGAAGGAGAGATGTCATCTCACATATTATTCCCATGATCTCTGTGACATCTCATACTATTCTTTCTCTGAAGTAAAAATGGGATTTGGTCTACACTAAAGCAGAAGCAAAAGTGTGTCTAGATGATTATTAGCCCAATTTCCTTGGCTATCTTTCTTCTTCTCTAACAAGACATAGCCTAACCTCAGCCAAACCACTTTATTTTCTGAAAATAGATGCACTGGAAATCCACCCATCTTTTTGGATGTAGTAACAGATACTATTCTGCTTTCCAGCATCTCTCTGAATACTGCTCATGTATGACCCATACTTCATTTATACTTGATTTTCATTTAATTTATCCTGAACCTTGTAATAAAGCTCTCCAGTGTTCAGTAAATTACATGGAATTGAAATCCAGCCACATAAACTGTTGACATGCAATAAGACAGTTATTTAGGGCTCACCTCTGCCAAGAGATCAACGTATTCAAGACTAGATGTTGAATATTTGGCAGCCGCTCCCGCACAAAGCAGTTTCTCTACTGGGATACTGAATGCCTGCAAAAGAATTCATGAGGTCAGAAATATGTATTTCTGATCAAAATTCCCTAAAGTTCAACAAGGCCAACTGCAAGGTCCTGCACCTGGGTTGGGGCAATCCCAAACAAAAATACAGACTGGGCACAGTATGGTTTGAGAGTAGTACTGAGGAGAAAGACGGGAGAGCTTGTTGATGAAAAGCTCAACGTGAGCCAAAAATGTGTACTTGCAGCCCAGAAAGCCAACCATATCCTGGGCTGCATCAAAAGAAATGTGGCTAGAAGGTTGAGGGAGGTGATTCTCCCCCTCTGCACCACTCTCGTGAGACCCCACGTGGAGTACTGCATCCAGCTCTGGAGCCTCCAATACAAGAGGGACATGAACCTGTTGGAGTGGGTCCAGAGGAGGGCCACAAAAATGATGAGAGGGCTGGAACACCTCTCCTATGAGAAGAGGCTGAGAGAGTTGGGGTTTTTCAGCCTGGAGAAGTAAAGGCTCTGAGGAGACCACATTGCAGCCTCCAGTATCTGAAGGGGGCCTACAAGAAAGCTGAGGAGGGACTTTTTGCAAGGGCTTGTAGT
>JAVSBS010025673.1:7129-20216 GCA_033124195.1 Coracias cyanogaster
TAATTCAGGTAATTGCATAGTAGATGTGGTATATGTAACAACTGAGATATGCTCAAGCACTTACTGTCCTTAAACCGAGTTTGGACTTCTATAAGTGCGTATTATTAAAAAAAAAAACCAACCCAAACAAAAAACCTAACACCAACAATGTAACATCTGTTAGTTCTCAAATGATGCTGTCAAAGCTATTCTGAGTTCCTTATCGCTCTCCAAAACACAGCTTGCAGCCACACTTGTAACCGTTTCCTGGCTGGAAAGCACTGTTTGGTGAATTCACCACACAACCTGTAGCACAGCGGAAACTCTAATCATAGAATCATAGAATGGTTTGGGTTGGAAGGGACCTTAAAGATCATCTAGTTCCAACCCCCCTGCCATTGGCAGGGGCACCTTCCACTAGAGCACGTTGCTCAAAGCCCCATCCAACCTGGCCTTGAACACATCCAGTGTTGGGGCATCTACACCCTCCCTGGGCAACCTGCTCCAGTGTCTCATCACACTCAGTGAAAAATTTCTTCCTTACCTCTAATCTAAATCTCCCCTCCTCCAGTTTGAACCCATTACCCCTTGTCCTACCACCACAAGCCCATGTAAAAAGTCCCTTCCCAGCATTCTCATAGGCCCCCTTCAGATACCAGAAGGCTGCAAAAAGGTGTCCCTGGAGTCTTCGCACTGAACAACCCCAACTCTCTCAGGCTGTCCTCGTAGGAGAGATGTTCCAGCCCTTTGATCATCTTTGTGGCCCTCCGCTGCACCTGCTCCAACAGAAATCTTTCATGTAATCACTGGCACGTCATCTACGCTAGTGATTTATTGATAAGATCCTTCTGATTATACAGATGGGAGACATTAGGGCTTTCATTCTCCTAGACCAAAGTATTAAAATACCCTTTTCTCTTGCTATTTGATCCACCTGTCTGCCTGAGCTTACTACCCCTCTAAGATGGACAACCCAAGCCAGCAGATACCTGCATCTCAGCCCCTGCAGTGCACAGGTCAGTTTAAGAACTCACACACTCTCCAGCAGCTTGAGGCCTTCCACCAAGCAGTACGCCAAATAATCATTCATTGAAAGGTGTGACAGAGAGCCAGAACACTTAGACGAGGTCTAAAGTAGGGCTCTCTTAATCGTATGGGAAATGCTTTAATTTACAAATTATTCTGATGCGGATCAGATCAAGAATTGTTCATCAGTACCCTATAAATATTTAAACAGCAACTGCTGCTTAAGATCAGTCTTTGAATTGCAAGCCTGAAAAACTTTCATTAATGATGGTCTTCAGGCACCTAGCATGGTAACTTAGACCTTTGTGATCCTGGCATCTCTTTCAGGGGAAAGGCTACCCCTCAGAAAAAGCTTGCAGGCTTTGAAATAGCTGAGCCTTCTTTCAGAGTATTTAGACAGTTGAGATGTTTGCTGCACTCCCTTCAAATGTATAAAAAAATAAGTCTATCACCAAAAGAGCATCAAAACCTTAAGCAATGTAGGTCCTGGAAACCAACAGATTTCATGATACACAGCATTAGCCGTGTAGGTAAATCTGGTACGTTTCCAAATCCTTCTGTGGTTTGAAATAAATTCATCCATCAAAAAATAAGCTAGAGGCTGATTAATGGAATAAATGGTCCCTATGGGAGTTGTACATCTTCAGGAATTAAATTCCTTAGACTACAGAAACTGATCCCCTTTGTAAGTGGAGGGGACTGGCAGAAGAAACACAACCAGTGTACTTGTTTGGTGAACACTTGCAAAGATTAGTAAGAACTTTACAAATGGATTAAAGGAGAACAAAAATATCAATGAAGTCTAACCAAAGGAATTTTCTCATTTAGCCCTTTACTAGAGAAACAAAACTCAAGTTAAATTTTAAAACGTAAAGAATTTAACTTCTGTTGTAACCTGAAAAGAGAATAGGACTGCAAATGTAGAGGAATACCCTTATTCCATCTAAGACATAAGAAAGCAAAATATGAGTTAAAAAAAAAATAGTAGAAAATCCAGAAACTGACATCTGGTGAATAAAACCCAAAGTAAAAAGTTTTAAACCCAGGTAAAAGTGGAGAGGAACTGAAAAGATTTACATCTGTTTTCAACACTGTAAAAGAAGCTTCGGAGTTTGTGCCCCTGTAGAACACAAAGTCTCAGAAACAAATTTTAACAGGCCTTTTAACCAAACCCACTATGAAAAACATTAAAATTATAAAGGTTAAAACCTACCCAAGTATTATTCATCGTATTATACAAACATCTAAAATGCAAAATTTGGCTCTGCAAGTCGGACAAGGCACTTGGCTCGACAGCCAGGTCTCTGGGTGCTGCTGATCCTGTCGGCTGGCAAACCATTTGCCCATGCAGGTGAGGCACCACATGGGACGACAGTAGCATTGCTGGCATTCCCCTTCATTGGGCTCCTGGCAGTTCTTGATGAGCTTGATGTTAGCGATAGTCTGCATACACCCTATGCATGGCTCCAGCTCCTAAAGGAGGAGAAAAATCATCAAAATTATGAACTGCACAGAATGGTTTATATTACTACGTTTCAAAGGCTTTTAGAAAATTATCTGTGCACAAGCATAGCAGGAAGCCGAGCTGGGCAGAGCCTCAAGGCAGAACTGCCCCACCAGAAGATACTAAATAGTTTCCATCTCCAGAGCTGTGTTTTATTAGAACACCACCTAATTAATGAGAATAAAGTATCTCTTTAAATAGAAAAAAAAACGAGAACTGCTGCAGGAGGCTGATTAAACAAAAATGACTGAAAAGAAACATTCTTTCTCTGAAGAGCTCCACCTGTTTCCAGAGCACAGCAGCCACGGCAAGGTAAGCAAGCGGCCAGCTTTTTCATTCAGACATAGTATTTTTAAAAAAATATACCAATATAAAGAAATTGAATAAAGCGAATAGTTCTTACCACTTATTACAGCTGTTCCTGTCTTCCACCTTTGTAAGTAACAGACATAAGTAACAGAGGAGATCGGCGCTCTTCTGAACACAATGGACACTCATCTTGAAGGACCAGAAGTTTACTTAATTTTTCTTGGCTAATATTGGAATAATTGATACTTCCCCACAGTTAATTATGCCACATGAACTTGCAGTTGCATATAGGGAGATCATCTTGCTATGAAGCATTTCATAATTACTAACCAATAATTAGCATTTCCCCATGTCTCTTCCAGCCAAAGCTCTCCAAGAACTTGACAAAGTTCAAAAGACAGCACACTGAACAGGCACGGGGACCTGAACCCCATTCCTACTGCTACTGGTATAACAAAAAACAGCTCTGCTTTGTGGGCTCTAGTTCCCACCTCCAGCGTCTCTTCACTTGTCAGCTCAAGTGTCTGTTCAACTACACTGGCAGCTTGACTGTGGAGCAGCTCCACATGGAAACGGGTCATCTTCCTTTGTCTCTTTTCACCTCAGTATTTCCCCCAACCAGGTTCACGGCAGACAAAGTTTTGTGTCAATATGAGGAGCGTGCAGGAAGCAGGACTGCTTTCAGAAGCTGTATCAGCTTTAGCTTGTGGAATTAGGGCTTCTCTTGGTATTTAGGCAGGAAAAACTCTACCATTGAAAGGTTAACTGAATTTTTCAATTTATTCATGGAGCTTCAGAATAGGGAAAAATCCCATGTTGTATTTTTTTATGTCTGTCTCATAATTTCTGATGTTATTTATCACTCAACATCAAATCAAAGTTCAGTAGCTCAGCTGATACTTAGACGTGCCGCAAATTAAAAGCCCTGCAAGGCAGCAACTCTCCCAAATGAATAGTATCTTCTTTTTATTTTGAACATCTCTCTTCACTCTACACTGGCACTGCAATTAGAACGCACAACCACATTACATGCAGACATATCTGATCCAGTTTTCTTGTAGCTGGTTCGTGTAACCATACAGTGAAGGCATCATATAAGATGCGTGACACTACCAAAGATATCAAGTACTCACTTCATTAGCTGGAACATCTGACATAGACTCACTGCAAGGTCACCAGACCTAGTTTAAATTAGTTACCTCTGGTACATTGAACAGAGCTGTAGTCACGCTTCCGATTGCTGCACAAGTATACAAATGACCAAGTCTCCACAAATATTACTGAAGGTAGGACTCTAGGGCATTATTTACAGTTAAAGCAAGACTCAATTAAGGATCGTTAATTTATTATAGCAGAAGATCCAGCAAAACCTGGCTGTCTAGAAAAGCAAGCTGTAATGGAGCAAACTGCCTCAAGAAGAGTAACAACAGCTGGGATTCTAGCTCCCCATAAACTTTCTGGAAATGTAACCTCATCATTTCCAAATGTTTGCAAATGAAGTTTTTATCAAAGTTATTATAGGGGACCTTCTTCCACTCTGCTATTTCTCCTGTCTCAAAAACATAATGCTCACAATACAGTTCATCTCCTTATAGAAGGAACAGAAGAACAGTCAGAACTATGTTCATTACGTGATTACACCTTTACTTAAATGGAAGGTGAGCCCCTGTGATGGATGCACCTACCCTGACTGAGTGAACAGCACTTTGGTTCAGGCAGCACCAACAAGGAGGCCTGACTGGAGTCAGCCCCGCTGTGCAGACCTTCAGAAATTCTGCTAGGCCACATCTTCTCAGGAAGTAAAGGAATCTAGGCCATAGCTAATGGTGTCAGCCTGAGCTGGAACTAAAAATCTAAAACTGCTACATCTGCACAGCTGGACATACACCAAAGGGAAGTCTGACTACGAGTTAGTCCCTTTACATTATAAAAATCCATAGCCCACGCCCCGAGCCCATTGAGCTCTCCTGTATGGCAGCGGGCAGCACAGCAGTGATCTCCCCTCGAGCACAGATGCCTCTCAAGGTTACTTGTCAAGGTTGAGAGATCCCTTACCCAGCATGTTATCTACAGCGAGGCAAGTGACATTTTATATCAGATCTAAAGCATATTGTATACAAGCTAGTTCAGTTCACAGCATCACAGCATGGTAGGGGTTGAAAGGGACCTCTAGAGATAGAATCATAGGATCATTTAAGTTGGAAAAGGCCTCTAGGATCAAGTCCAACCTTTGTTTAACATCTCCCTGACCCCTAGACCATGTCCCAAAGCGCCACATCTATGATTTTTTTAACACCTCTAGGGATGGTGGTTGAGTGACCATCCTGGGTAGCCTGTTCCAATGGCGAACCACTCTTTCAGTAAAGAACTTCTTCCTAATATCCAATCGAAACCTCCGCTGGCGCAACTTGAGGCCATTACCTCTTGTTCTGTGATTAGTTACTTGGGAGAAGAGACCAGCACCAACCCTCGCTACAACCTCCTTTTAGGTAGATGTAGAGAGCAATGAGGTCTCCTCTAAGCCTCCTCTTCTCCAACCTAAACAATCCCCTGTTCCCTCAGGCGCTCCTCACACGACATATTCTCCAGACCCCTCACCAGCTTTGTTGCCCTTCTCTGCACCTGCTCCAGCACCTCAATGTCCTTCTAGATAATCTAGATGATCATCCTTCTAGATGATCTAGCTCAACCCTCCTGCTAGAGCAGGTTGCACAGGAACACATCCAGGTGGGATTCAAAATTATCTCCAGAGAAGGAGACTCCACAACCTCTCTGGGCAGTCTGTTCCAGGACTCTGTCACCCTCACAATAAAGCAGTTTTTCTTTGTGTTCAGATGGAACTTCCTGTGTTCCAGTTTGTGCCCACTGCCCCTTGTCCTGTCACTGGGCACCATTTAAAAGAGACTGGCCCCATCCTCTTGACACTCATCCTTCAGATATTTATAAACATTCATAAGATCCCCTCTCAGCCCTCTCTTCTCTGGGCTAAACAGCCCCAGGGCTCCCAGCCTCTCCTTGTAAAAGAGATGTTCCAGTCCCTTAATCATCCTCGTAGCCCATCGTTGGACTTTCTCCAGTAGTTCCCTGTCTCAATTACCATTTGATTACTGTTTAATAATAATCATTTAATCATCATCCAATCATAATTTAATCAGTGTTTAATAAAACCTTTTGGTTAACCCCACAACGACTTCTCTCAGTTAATTCACCTGCAACTGCCCTAAGTGAACAGTTATCAATTACACAGTAATCACAGTCTCACCTATACTGAAAAGGATGATTATTAGAGGCTTACATGGATAGAAGGTCTCACCTGAGTGCTCGGAACAGGATACGTCTGGTTAATTTCCACCAAAGATGTAAAGGTTTCTAGAAATAAATCACTAAGGCTTTGATGGATCACAACATTAGCTGCATTGCTGATGGGAGCCCGGAGCTTTTCTCGGAGCTCCCCATACTCTGTGGAGTTCAACCTGAAGAAGAAAAGATGGAACACGATGTTACCACGATTATCCATTCAAATACAAGAATGTACTTGATAGTGTATTGCAGAGGTTAACATCAGAGAACGTAAATCCACAGAAATGCTATTTAGGCTGGTGCATACTAGCCAGAATCAATAACCAGTGAGCATTTTTTCTTTTGCTGTTTAATTGTTGGTTTTGACACAACATAACATGGTGTCCTCCTTCATATCTGTTGTCAGGTTGCCCACAGGATATGCCAGTGATTTGCTAAAACATCATACAATAATAAAGGAAGGCTTTTGAAGTAATGAGCATGAACAAAAGCAATACAGGTACATAAATCATGCATTAACTGTAAAGTACTGCATGCACAATTTCTGTCCTCCTTTTTAATGCCTATTTACTTAGACCACATTTAAAATCTAGTTTATGAACTCCTGAGGACAGATATTAGAGTTGTATCATGTGGCACGTATCACAAGGTGATGTAGTACATTTAAGTATCAGAAGAATGTCAACCACTACCGGTTTCTGTGATTTTATGACAAAATTGTAGATAAAACCTGAATTTCACCAAGGTTACAAACAGCTGATGAATGTCTTACACTTTAAGGCTCTAACAACCTGTATTTCACACCAGGTTGCTTCTGCTAAGGTGAGTCTAAGTGAGGCTCCCAGATCTCAAGTGGCACACAAGACCTTGTGCGGATCCTGCAAGTGACACGTCACTGCTGTTACCCCGTTTAATGTAACGGTTCTGAAATGTAGATTCAGAACTCGCCAGCTCGATCTTTTGACTCATTAAAACAGCTTTCATGGACAAGCCTTGGGAACATCGCCCTGAAATTCCTTGTTCCTCCTACCATTCGCTGAGTTCCTGGAGCCCAGGACAATGCAGCGCTGGCTTAGCTTTAGCTCCCGGTGGTCTCCATTGTTTTAATTACTATAGGATAATGTTGTTTGTTAACAGATGCTGGCTGTGCATGTAACAGAGACCTTTCTACACAGAGGTAAAATTCACATTGAACACATGGTCTGCCAGCACAAAAGCGTTTTTCTTCCAGAAACATCCCACTGCTTCCAATTCTGATTCTGGATATAGACAATGATCTTATATCCTTAATAGGGGAATTCTGTCCTATGGCACTTCTCTTAAATCGTCCATGACTCGATTCTAGCAGAGATTTGCTGTTTCTGACACATCTTACAAGAACATTTAAGCGCTTTTCTTGGTGCTGTTCTGTTTGGCCACCAAACAAAGTTTTGGGGTTCGGATTTTTTTCCCTAAAAGGAATTGTCAAAGAAGCCATGGTTTTCTCAGCTGGGGATGCAGTTTTATCACTCTGGCACTGAAGTACTTACAGAAGAAAATCATTAGCTAATACTTATTGGTCACCAGTCTCACAGGTCTATAAAAGTCTCCTCTTTTCTTAGGATGTCACGCTTACCTTAAATAAACTCTTGTTCTGAGCTCTGTTCATCTGGATATCAAACACAATCACCTCTATGCCTTCCTCATGCTTGCCAGGACCCCTCTGCTCAGCTACAAGTCTGGCAATCTGCCAACTTTTAATCACTTAGTAAATAAATGCTGCTGACATAAAACTTTACAGCAAACAGATACTCCAATGCCTTTCCAAATATATAGTTTTAAGAGCACTAACATGGCTTTGTGTACTCCTTTTAGTGACACAACAACAACAAGATTTTAGAAGCCTTCTACTCAGCATTACAGGTTTCTGCAGAACTTGTGCTTTTGCCTAGCCAGAGAGACTGCTGAAAAAATCAGCATGGGCCCTTGGAAAGCGAGCCCTGACAGTTCACGGCACAGTTGCTATGATTTACTGCTGTGAGAACACATAAATCAGAAACAGAGCAAAATTACTTCCTCGCTTTAGGGGCAGTTGGCTTGCAGTAGCTCAGCGAGAACTCTCCTGAGCAGTGACACAATTGTGAGCCTCAAGCAGAAGAAAAAAATTAAGTCATGGGTGAACAACAGCCAGTTTTGGACCAGTAACTATTTCCCCTCCCACAAAATGTGGAAGAGCAAGGATTCTCCCCTTCATTCCTGTTCTTCATCTTTCACCTAAGTTTTTCCAGTTATTTCTTTCTGCACCCGGCACAATTCTCTTCCTAAGAATGGATCAAACAGGGCAGTCCCTCTGCTTTACCACTGTGCATTCCATACCAAAGGTGTAAGAAACAACCTTTCTTCACTGCGCTTCATGACAGAACTGCACATACGGCATCTCTGAACACCAGGCAGCAAACAAAAAGGAAAGGATGAGATGCAAGGAGTCTTCAGATCTGCCACAAAAGCACTGCATTAGCACCATCAAATAGCATATATATATATAGATCTAACACAACAGGGTAGTTGTTTTACCGGATATCAAATGCCTTCACGTAGGGATTAATACTGGCAACACGGATGGTGAGGAACTGCACAGGCATATTTGAGTCTGGGGTGAGTTCATGCTGTCTGGAGTCTGTCACCGTCAAGTGAATGTCCTGCTGCTGGGCAACATGTAAAGAGTAGGTGGTCACTTTAATCACCCAAGTGTCCGTAACAATCACCCTCGCTCCTGGGGCTCCGGTAGCAAATTTGTCAATTCTCCTAAATTCTGTATTGATGGAAGAAGCTACTGCCCTCCAACCTGACTGCGGGAGAGCGTGAACAGCAAGCGTTCGGGCTAATGGATGATTATTCCAACCTTTCCGTGACCAGTAATATGCCAGGGCACTGGTGACTGCTGGAAAGAGAACAGCGAAGAAGAAGAAAGTTTTCCATCCTTTTGGAGCCAGGTAGAAAAAACAAAGATGTTTTTCAGGTGCAGCAAAGCACATACCAAGGTAATAACCTGCAAGGAAAAAGACTTACTTTCAGAGAGCAACTAAGTACATGCAAGAACACGTAACCCTGAATCATATGGTTATCTAACCAGTGGGCTCACCTCCAGGAGAGCTTTGCACTTCTGGATGACAACTCAGATCCAAGCCTCTCATCCTAAGAAATCTGAGGTAAATTCTTACCTGTCACTGTTTTTTACCCGAATAACACAGCTAAATGAAGCTGATTTGATAAAATGACCTGCAAGATGCCATTTTTACCAGAATTACATAGCTAAAGGAAGCTGACTTGGATTTACTGGTTGAATAAAACGACCTATAAGATGCCCCTTCGTTTTAGCAGCACTACATGGCTAAAGGAAGCCGCTTTGAATTCGCTGGTTAAATAAAACGCGATTCCTCTGCAGGCGCACGTACTCCGCGATGCAGCCAGCTAGGTACAAAGCTTGGGGTGTACATTACAAAGACGCCGGGCGGTCCCCGAGTGCAGGCTCACCGCGGCAGCGGGCCTGGGGGCTGCCGTGTCCCCCGGTGACCTCCCCTCCCCCGGGCCCTCCCTCCAGCCCTCCCGCCGCCGGCCGGGGCTCACCCAGGGGCAGGAGGGAGTGTGCCAGCAGCGTGCCGGTGCTGCGCCGCAGGTGGTACTGCACGAAGGCCGCGTCCTCGCTGCCCAGCCAGGCGGCCAGCAGGCTCTGCACCGTCAGCCCCGCCGAGCGCACCTCGTCGGGCGGGAACACGAAGCAGACGGCGAACACCAGGTAGGCCAGCGTGAAGGTGACCGCCGGGCTCTCCATGCTGCGCCCCGCCGGGCACGACCCGCTCCCGCCGCGCCCCGACCCGACCCGACCCGGCCTGGCCCGGGGCTCCCTGGGAGCGGTAGTTCCCGCCGCAGCCCCGGATGGGCGGGGCGGCCGCGCTGGCGGTTCCGCTGGGGCGGAGCCGGCTAAGGCTCCGGGACTGGCCGTACCCGGAGCCCCGCCACCCCGGCCTCCCCAGCGGCCAGCCCCCGAGCAAGCCCGGCCCCGCTCCGGCCCGGCTCCTGCCTGTCCCTCACCCCTTGCCTGCCCGCAGCCGGCCGGGACTCGGGGCTCCCCAGCCGACCCTCCTCGCGGCCTCACGCTTTATAAACTTCTACTGTTATGCATCGCAGGCCTGGCAAAAGAAACTAATTCCAATTCTAGACCTCTGTTGGGTGAGGGCAGCATCCTGCTGGAGCAGGCAGATGGCCTGGTTTGCTTAAGGGTCTGAAAAAACATTTATTTTTCTTTTTTCTTGATGTATTTTATGTAATATTTTATTCAGGGAACGATCAAGATGGGAACATAAGATGCTTCATGACCATGAGACTCGGTCTGGAGTACTGTGACCAGCTCTAGAGCCATCAGCACAAAAAGGACATGGACTTGTTGGAGTGGGTCCAGAGGAGGCCACAGAAATGATCTGAGGTCTGGAACCCCTCTGCTGTGGGGACAGGCTGAGAGAGTTGGGGTTGTTGAGCCTGGAGAATAAAAGGCTTCAGGGAGAATTTATTGTGGCATTTCAGTACTTAAAGGGGGCCTGTAAGAAAGACAGGGACAATCTTTTCAGCAGGGCCTGTAGTGACAGGACAAGGAGTGAAGGTTTTAAACTAAAAGAGGGTAGTTTCAGACTTGATACAAGGAAGAAATTTTTTGCAATGAGGGTGGTGAAACACTGTCCCAGGTTGCCCAGAGAGGTGGTTGATGCCCCATCCCTGGAAACATTCAAGGTCATGTTGGATGGGGCTCTGGGCAACCTGCTCTAGTTGAAGATGTCTCTGCTCACTTCAGCAGGGTTGGACTAGATGACCTTTAAAGGTCGCTTCCAACCCATTCTATGATTCTGTGATCTTAAAAGGCTTTAACGAGAGAGAGATTTTAAGATAGCTTTGCGCACTCCTGAACACAGGGAGAGGCCTGACTAGGATCTCTGGTTTACTATTAAGTACAAATAGCTAATAGCCACATGAATTGCGATTTCTCTTAGAATGCAACAAACACCTGCTTGCACCCTGCAATAACCATAAACTGCCAGTACTTGTCTTTTTCAGGGAAATGGGAAATGGCATAATTGGAAAAGCACAGCAGAGGAAGCAACATGGCATGTCATACGCTACTACTGCGGGGGAACTAAGTCAGTAGGAAATGCCGCCCTCAGAATGTGGAATCCTACGCTGGCAGATGGCTGATGTGTTACTGTTGTTGATGGAGATCGGGAATTCATGGTGGCAGTTGCATCGGTAAAATTATGCTTGATTTATGGACATCTTCATTCTAGAAGACATCATTGTTAGCAAGGTTATTAACAGTCATTTCATTGTTCCTAATGTCTCAACAGTAAGGAAGTTTTCATGGACTATGAAGCTCAATAATAAAAATCAGGTTGTGAAGCAGCAAGTTTTCTTTCTGTGGTTTTATTGAGAAGATTGTTGAAGCAGAGTAACTGAGATGTGGATGTACTTGGCGCTCACTACAGGGGCCTGATGGCTTTATGTTGTGAGGTGGGGAAGAGGCAAAATGCTCTAACAGCTACACGGGACAGTTGTGCAGAAGTCCTGAAGATGGTGGAAGTTCAAGTGGATTTATTTATCAACATGGATCTCTGAACAGAACCACATTTTAAATGCGGACCTTTTTCTTCCCAGCTTCTGAGCTGATCCTGCATTCATTTCTGTATCAGCAACTTTCATTTCCTTTGAAGAGTCCTAATGGTATCATGTTTCATAAACTTACCACACAACTGCCTCAAGGGGCATTCCAAGTTTACTTACATTGACCTCTCTTACAAAGCCCGTGTAAGCCCCAGACTCAGTTCCTCCATAGCAGCCGCTAACACTGGAGTCTACATCTCAAATTTTGTCCCAATGTTGCTTTGTGTGGAAATCAATGTGCGTGTAGCACAGAGCAGCGAGAAGGGGCAAGTTCTCCTGTCGCCTTCCCCTGGCCACCAAGCGAGGTGGTGGAGAGGCGCATGCCCAGGAGGTACAGGGGGGCTGTAAAAATCCACATGCGCCCTCAGCACTTTGCCCCCACCCTCTGACTTCACACCTCCCACTGCAGAAAGGTTTGGGTCTTGAGAATTTGCTATTCTCACATTTCACGCCAGGGCTGGAATTATTTACCTCAGGATTCGCAGACACAAGCCTCTGCCCCCAGAGACAATTAACTCCTGCGGGGCCCGGTCCCGGACTACAGGTAACACCACAGGTACTTCACACGGTTCTTGCCGAAGAACACCAAACACGCCGCTTTTCCGCCCAAAACCAGGCAAGGCCTCCGCGCGCGGCCCTCCGCCGCCAGGGCCTGACGCCTTCAATCGTTGTTGACGTCACTCCCGCGCCGTGACGCCATGGCGCCGCGCACTACACTTCCCGACATGCCCCGCGCGGGAGCCGCCCTCCCGCGGGGCTCAGCGGCCTAGGCTCGCGGCTGTCCCCGCCCCTCCCTGCAGGACGCTTTTCTGATTGGCCGACGCTTCCAATTGCCGCTTTCTGATTCGCCAGCCGAGGCTGCCGTTGACATTTGAAATCCTGTGGCGGCGGCAGAGGGGGCGCTGCCCGGCGGTGGCTGCAGCGGCGGGGAGCTGGTTGCTGCCAGGCCCTGAGCATCGCCTCAGCCGAGAGCCCTGCGGGCTCGCACCTGGGCCCCACCGGCAGGTAGGAGCCCTTTGGGGGGCCGGGGGTTGCTGGGGAGGAGGCAGCTCTCGTCGTCTACGGAGCTGCGGTCTGCCCCGCTGGGTTTGGGGGTGGGCGGGCTGAGCGGGAGTTTCGGGAACCCCTGTTGTGGGCTTCAGGATGGTCTGGGGCTGAGGGGACGCACGGTAGGCTCGGGGACCTTTGTGAACTTGAGGTGGTGTGGGGTTGGGGGGGGGGGTGGGGCAGGCGACACAGGCATGAGGACTCCTCTGTGAGCTTGGGGGTGTGGAGCTAGGGGGA
>JAVSBS010025674.1:4305-15187 GCA_033124195.1 Coracias cyanogaster
CATGACTGTCCCACACAAAACTCTTGGGCTGAGGCATGCATGGAGAGATGATGGAACATTAACTCGTCCTGAAGTAGACAGCAGGCTATGGTTCAGGATAGCACTGCTTCAAGAAACTGCCAGCAGGTCAGAAGGGCAGTATGTAATACCTGGAGACAGAGTAAACTGAGAAACCACCCCAGTGACGGCAGCTATAGAAAGACATGGACAGGGAATGCTTAACACATGTCCTCTCCCACAGCAGGAAGGAGAGTGGAAGTCTCTCTGACAGGCCCCTCACAGGAGAGGCCTCTCCTGCCACATCTTGTTTTTACCAGAAGAGGTCTGAAGGACATCTCATACCCACCCACAGAGCAATGGGCTCTGTGCCCACCTCTTCAGAGAAGATCTAGGGAATCCAGAAAGCCCAAGTGTAGGTGTCTCAACCTATGATGTGGCTGCACGGACACAGTAAGGAAGTGAAGACCTCCTGCAAATTCATCTGGTTGTAAAAACACAGTGGTCTCCTATGCAGAGCTTCTGAAAGACACAAGCTCCATGAATGTAAATTAGCTGGTTGTTCCAGAAGAGGGTGGGTTAGAAAGAAAGGGTAGATCACCATCTGACCTATCCCACAGGGATTAAGACAGAAACATTGACATTTGGGGAAAGGAAGCAGCTACAGAGAGTAAATATTCAGGGTAGCAAGTACCTGCATGGAGAGCAGGTAAGTAGCTGTTATCTGACAAAGGAAAGGAGTGGCTGTAGGAGGTACCAGAGATCAAAGATACAGTAAGTAGAGCAGGGAGGAGATTAAAGAGCTGAGCTGCAGACATCCACCCAACCCAGGCTGAGTCAGTACAACAGCATGGAAAAGACCAGGGAGAGCTCAAGCCCTGGTGGAAAAGGGAGTCTTGCTGCACCCAAGGGATGTGCAAGCAGAAATCACCACAGTGAGCAAAAAAAAATCCAAGGTAGGGCAGGGGAAGAGCAATCAAGAAAAGATACAAGCCGCTGGTATGAGAGGAAGGCAAATAGTTACTGTTCCTACATCTTCCCAGCACCACAAATGCCTCAGCTTCACCATGTCAAACAAAATTGTCTTCTAGCAAAGTCACACCACCACAGCCTCCATGCCCAGGGGACGAAACACTTGAAAGAAGCAGTAGAGAAGCCATTGATATTGTATCCCAGTATAAATGCTCAGTGGTCCAGGACATACAGATACTTCTTCTAAAGTCAGACTAAGGATTTGTTATAGAAGGCCAGGTAACTGAGCATTACACTCCTGACTTCCAGCCCTCCAGAAGCCAACCCAATCCCAAGGAAGGCTCTGCCTTAGCTTGCAGCTTACCTTGCTGCCTGGTTTAGCATAACAAACATGGTTTGATCTCCCTGCAGCAGCTGCTCTCCCTGCCCTTCCTGGGCTGCTCTCAGAGGGCCCAGAAGAAGGTAAGCTATAGCAACCCAGCCTGCAAAAATATCACTCCTCCTTTCTTTAAAGCTACTATTCATACCACATAACATGTAAAAAAGGAAATGGAGTTGCAGCTGACTGCAACTAGTCAACAGACTGGTAAGTCAAGTAGTACAGTTTGCTTGGTATACAATAGAGTAAGTAGAAAGCAAACTGGAGGCAGCACAGCTTGGTGACACGGGGTACCAAAAAGAACTGCAAAGTCGGTTGCCACTAATAACAATGGAGGTGAGTCTGTCTCTCCTCACTGTGAAAGCCAAGGGAAAAGAAGCAGCACTTCACTTTGACAGTTAAAAAGTTAAACGGATTTAAAGTGCATTTTAAAAAGGAAATGGAAAACCAATTCCTTTCCTACAGAGCTGCACTTTAATTCACCCAATGTCCTCAAATACCCAGAGGCAGCCCTCACTTATAGCATGCACATACTCCACCTAAGTGTCTCTGAGGAAGCTGCTGGGTGTCACTGACTATCTTCAAACTAAAGCATGACAAGCCAAAAACCAAGGTTGTTCCTATTGCTACATGTGAAGCAAGCTTCTAAGGAAGCACTGCTGTCAAGTCCATTTTTTTATAAAAGTACCTGTCACAACAGCTGAGCCATTTTAGGAAGCATTTTAAAAAGAATAAGCTAAATGTAGTGCTACCTTTGAGGCTTACAGGCCTCAAGTGTTTTTTCCAAATTACCCTTCCTTTCAGGTCAGAAAATGGAAAGGCTTTTCCGGGCTTCAAGAGTCTGAAGCCTGATTTTCACAGGTGTCAAGTGCTTGCAGTTGTCATCAACTTTTCTGAAGGCATAGGACAAAGACCCACTTGTCAGTTGTGCTAAAGAAAAAAAAAAAAAAAAATCCTTTAATCCTTTCCATAGAAGAGAAACCAGTAACAACAAAACTTATTTCCACAGCAAGGTCCAAAATAACTATGAATTTAAAAATTAATGCTTAGTCTTGTCTTTACATTTAATTCCACGGTGTGCCTGCAAAAACTCTGAAAACAAAACATCCCTCATCACTTTCTGCAAGCTTGATATCAGTGAATAGTTAATGCTTCTCAAAACATATTTAAGCCAGCTTGGGCAAACAGACTTCTGCATTGTGTAGATTACTTGCTGAAAGGTATTTTTTAAAGTACTAAGTAATGAACGGTTAGACTTTAGCAGCGAAATATTGTTTCCTTCTGATTAGCTGCCATGCACAGTGGCAAAAGTGAAACATGAACAT
Organism: Coracias cyanogaster; assembly: GCA_033124195.1. Taxonomy (NCBI): domain Eukaryota; kingdom Metazoa; phylum Chordata; class Aves; order Coraciiformes; family Coraciidae; genus Coracias; species Coracias cyanogaster. The sequence continues at coordinate 6,979 of JAVSBS010025674.1, forward strand.
ATAGAGAAAGACTATATAGTAGTTTTGCCTCGATTTTTTGTGCTTTAAATAAAAATATAGATTTCCTGCCATTTTTAGTATGTTATCCATTGCCAGTTTAATTTTTCTAAAAGAAGATTCCTGTTCAGTCTGTCACTTTGCTAGCCAAGAGAGAAGATGTAGAGCACTGAGAAGAGTTGTTTATGAGATGACAAATGCTTTGAAGGACCTATTAGGTATGTATTAGAATATCAGTTCAGACTAGCAGTGGAAGTTACCTCTGCAAAAGAGTCAATTTGTCATTAGTTCATTCCAGAAGATAGAGAACACCTTCAGACTTGAAGCTGGGCATTCAATTTAAGATTTCCCAACAGAAAGTGATTCAAAATTGAAACTACCATTTATTTTGTTAATGCTATGACTTATGAGCAGGAAGTCCCCCTGTTCTGACAGAGCTGGTACCGAGCTACTGTCAGTAAGCTCTGCTCATCCTAAGTCAGCTCCTCCACAGACCAAGACATCCCTGCAACGCACGTCACTGCAAAGAGCTACAGTGCATGACCTAGTCCATGCATTGTGAAACTCTCCACACCCCAGCCAGCCCTCTCACTTCCCAGGCATCTTGACTGGCAAGGTTAAAGCTTCAAATGGAGCTAGATTATCTTCTGCTGGCAGAACTCAAGCAGCCCCACTCCCTCTTTTTTCCTAGATGCGTCATCTTCAGTTCCCTGATCTTATATACTCCAGCCCCATCAAAAGCTGTATCGGCAAAAGTGAGGGATAGAAGGAACCAGCGTTACACTGGGCAACAGCCACCAATTCACATCACACCATGCTCTTAATGGCTTTTATTTTCTCTAGGGAGCAAACACTAAAGCATTATCACCCAGACTTGGTCAAACATGAGTGTTAAGTTTTCATGTGATGCAACCCAACAGCTTGCCGCTTTCAAGGACAAATCAGGTATTTCACTCCCCTGTAGTGGTGAGGTCTCAACTCTTCCCTGGCTTCTCAGCATTTATTTAAACCCTTGATGAGGGAAACAGTTCACTAACCTGTCAGGAAATTAACTCTGGAAGAAAAGCTAAGATAGAAAAACAAGGTCCAAGCAGCACAGGAGGCAGTGCATAGAGAGAGCACGTAGGATTTTTCTTCACCAACTTCAAGTTGCTCTACCCAGTCAATAACTTCCTTACCCACTCACACCATGTAAGCTAAATGTCCTATAACTGTTTCTAGGGTTTGGGTTGGTTGCTTCTTAAAAGCAATAAATTAAAGTCCTTTCCATGCAAAACTAGTCTTCACTGGAATCCTTCAAATTACTGTAGTCTTTTAAGAGTCTATTCACCTTAGAGAAGGGTTTGAAATGCTATCTGAGCAAATGGGTAAAGCAAAAACTCTACACGTACAAGTTTAAATCTAAGGATCCGGATCCATCAGATCCAGAAAGGAATTAAAACTTCAGGTGTATTAGTGTGGGCTTTGAAAGAAGGTTTGTTCACCACCATTGATGCCATCAGTGAACGTGCATCACGTTGACTGCAGATGCAGAATATTTTCCTTCCTAGTTTTATTATTCTCAAATTCAGAGAGACTGAAGGCCTCAAAGAGCAGCTCTAGTAGGAAACTACAACAGACACCAGGACTGGAGCTGCTTGTCTCATGAACAGGAGACATCCCAAGAGCCCAAGCAATAACAGAAGACAACATCAACTGCAACAGGGCCTGTGTATGGACAATCCTTGTCCAGATTTGCAAACTCAAAACAGCAGAACTTTTAACTACTGAGATCAGAGCTATTAAGTGCGTCTAAACAGACAACTGACAGCCTTAGAAATGCAACATGCACCTTCAAACTTGGCAAGCCTCCCCCCGCTGAATTTTTTTCCTCAGGAGCTGATGGACAACCTCACAAGTTACCTGTGCACCAGAGTGGAATCAAGCTTGTGTGGTTTCGCTCACTTTAGTCCATAATACTTCTTCAGTCAAACGATATGTTTCCTCTGCAACCAGAATGAACTGTCAGCTCCCCAGCAAGGGACGCCTGGGATGTCTATTAGACAAGCGCCATTGAAATTTTGACTTGGGGCCTGCAGTGAAGAGAATTACTATGGGAAAACGCTACTCAAAATGATGCAAATCACCATGTGCCCTTTACAATACTACAGAGTCACTAAGTTCACGCATTCCAAAACTTTCACACACTCACTTAGAAAGGTATACATGAATTTAAATTAAAGCCTCACATGTCCAGTAGTTGAGTACTAACATTAAAAACAACTGCTACCAGAAACAATGTGGGAAATGCTTATCTACAAAGTATTTAAAATTACAGAATTGCAAATGTCAGACTGTCCTTCTGTATTCAGAAGTATTTTCTTTATTAATGTTTCTAATCAGACTTAATGTTCAAAAAGCTCTCTACTCTGCTTCATGATTTGCCTATAAATAATTTCTTTATAATTCACCCTGCAAAATGAATCATCTTTCTTTAAAGCACCAAAGTAATCTTATGCAGTTGATCAGATGTGACGATGAATCAACACATCCTCAATAGGAAAGGAAACACGGCTATAAAAAAATAATAAAAAGCAGGCATGCAGAAGATACTGAAACTTAGCTAGATAAGCTTGAATAGTTTTATTTTATTCAAAACTACATTCCTCCTTTAAAGTACTTTTACTGAAACTACAAATACTCCAGTTTTCCTCAACAGTCTCTCAGTTTACTGATACTCCAGAGTACAATTAAAAATAAGGTAAGGATTTAAAATGCTTCCTATTAGCTTGCTGCTAAGGACAAACACAGTCATCTGCATGATCCAGCTAACACACATAATCAGCCTCTTGCAATAAGAACGAATTCAAAAGGAATCCTGTTTTCCAAGGATTGTAGTGGTAAAAGCAGCAAAGAGCAGAAAGAAGTACTCTGCTTTGCTCTGACATGTAGTTTCTATCACATATGACTATACCCTGGGTCATACATAAACTTTGAAATCAAAACTTTTTTTTCCCCCCCTTTTGAAATAAAAGATTGCATCAGATGGAAGGACATTTTGTATATTTGCTTATAAGCCGCAAAGTTCTCAACCTTGTCCCTCTTGCATCAATTGCTGGGTTAAAAAAAAAAAAGTTTATTCAGGTCAGATAATTGCAAAGACCAAGACATGCTGTTCCCTTTGCTTTATTCTAGAAACGACTGATGTGATTAGGATGAAGACAGATTTGATTTGTTCTTCCTAACAAAGGATCTTCCATGGTGTGTTTCACTGGAGGTGACAAGGCTGGTGAAGAGTCCTTTGGTCTCTGCCATACACTACAAAACGGACCTACACATAGATTTTTCACAAAAGGTATAATGAGTTAGAGTACTAATGACTATCAGATTAAACCATTCCAGAAAATTAGTTTTGTAGAAACAAACTACCTCACTCCTGAAAATCATTCCTAAATCCCGCTCCTTGTGGGAAATCATCTCCAATACTATGCAAAAGGTTTGCACTGTGAGTCAGGGGAAGGAGCACTCTGATTCTGAAGCAACCAAGGGAAGCCAAAGCATGGGATGGAAAGCCAGATGCCTGCTTTAAAAGAAAGCCAAATCCTTTGAGGTTTATAAATTCATTAAAGATGTATCTGTCCATTTTTATCTGTGCCTTGTGATAGAAATGGTTAGTGGAAAGCAGGCATTCATAATCCTGCCAGAATCCAGAAGAGGCCTGTTGTTGAGGACAGCTAGCCCTGGAGCATCCTGGCCAAAAAAGCCCTTTGAAGGCAGTCCTGCAGCACTTGAACCCAGAACAGCAAGCACTGAGAGGCACAAGTGGGGAGTGGGAAGGAGGCTCGAGTATCTGTCACTCCAGAGGGAAAGGGGGTAAAGGGGTAAGTACACAAAAGTCCAGGGAAAAGGTCACGCCACGTCTCCTTCACTGGGAGCATTCACAGCCCTCCGTCGCTTTGAGTTAAAAGCAGATTGCCTTCTCTAACTAGGCAGCCCCTGGACTATCTAGGGCAAGAACTGAACTACGCCAAACAACTGTGTAAGAGAGTAAACATGCATAGGATGCTTACTCTTCTCTAGATAAACACATGGAGCTCGCAACAGCACAGCCTTGGTCAGCAGCAATGGACACAACCCATTTCGCTTCCCCACACAGAGCACTCACAGGGTGCCACCAACGCCAAAGGGAAAGCAGAGGAAGGGGACAGGAGTTGCATGCCAGGACAGAAATGTAAAACAATGCTCCTGCTATAGTCTCTGCCAGAGACTCCAAGCTGCTGTGGGCCATACAAACACAGTCTTATTTACACAACTTTTCAAAACTTCCAGGTCCTCCTTTGTTCTAAAAAAGCAAGGCTGTTCTAAAAACATTTTCTGACTCAAATGACCCAAGGTCAGGGACAGCACTAGTTCCATTTAATACTGGAAATTCTTCCAGTAGCCTCTGAAAGGGCAACAAAAACCCCTTGAGTGGTTTGCATGCAAAGGAACAACTGAAACCTAGTTTGTGCCTGTCTTGCGTACAACCTACTTGTAAACTTAACTGCGTAAGACGGGGATGGCTACAAAGGGGCAAATTGCGACTGAAGTTCTTCTCCATTGTATGGATTGTGTAAGCTTTTGAGTGGATGCTCTGATGCCCCTCAAAGGGCATCTGCACCCACTCCTGCCTTTCTTTCGGCCAGAGCACCAGCAAGTCTCTCTGCGAAACCTGCTTACAGCTTAACTAAAGATCTGTAGAAGCTTCATTACCTGCACGTTCCCATCCCTTTGTGAGATCTAGTCATCATGTTATCTAAGCTCAGAAGAGGGAAATTTTTCAAGAAGTCTCACTTCTGCAGAAAACAGAGCTAAAAATCGGCAGCCAGGATAGTTTTGAGATCCTACCACCAACAGCAAGTCAGGATAGGTTTTGTGTTGTTATATTCCCACCACAGCAACAACTGATTTCGAAACAGCTATGTTGGGAGACAGCACAAACCTACCTGTATTTCTGCCACCCACACTTCTACTTGTGACATGCACAAGCAGCCTTCAGCCCTCCAGGTACCAGCCAAGGGCTCTGCACAAATGCTGCAGATCTGTTAATGCCACACGACTCTCAGAGCAATGGAAAGTGAGTTTTAAGAGTCTTTGAAACACCAGTCTTGTAGCAGCTTCTTGCAAGAGGCTAGTATTACATCAGTAATGTGGATGGAAAAGCACAGAGCAAAAGCTCCTCATGCACTTTTCTAAATTGTGCAAGTATTCAAATAAAACCAGAAGACAACTTGTTTTGCTCAGAGAACTAATTTTTATGCCAGAGACAAATGTAAGACAAGTCACTTTGAAAACAAGCCATATTGCTAACAGAACATTTTCAAGTTAAGAGGACAAAAAGAGACACTGTCGGGGTTCAAGGCAAAAGAACAAACTGGAAATGAAGAGCAAGACCTCCTTGGAAGGAGAACTTTAATTGCATTGCCTTTGCAGTGGGAAGGAGTGGGGGGTAGTATTTGAAATGGGACACAGAACTATAATTGCATGGGCACTTGCTAAGTAGGTCTGCATTTGCTAAGTAGGTCTGCATATTCTGTTGTGCAAAATAATAATAAAAAAAACCCTCAAGAGATAAACACTTCAGCCTGTGTAGGGTTTGGACACCTTCCCAGAATTCAGGTCACAAGCAAAGAGTCTCATAAGGTGCCAGAGCAAACACTTCCATGCAACTGGTCTGCATTTGCCTGTCTAGCCAAAAATTAAATTATGCACTTTTTTCTTTTTATTGGCAAACAAACAATACAAAAGTGCAATTTAGTGGAGTGCAGCTTTACAAATTTCAGTCTCTCACACACTTTCACACCATATCACTGTTATGTCAACACCCAAATTTAAAATACTGTTATACTTAGTATATACTTTATGTATCTGTTGTGTTAACCCAGGCAAAAAAAAAAAAAAAAAAAAAATTAAAAAAATCCTGCTTTCTACATTTGCTTTCAAACAATTATCTGGAGAACAGCCAAAGCATCCTGAAGCCTGCTGGAGAAAGTCAGTAGGGTTTCCAGCACAGTCACACTCTGATAACAGGAGCTTCACATTTAGTCCCAAACTACCAAACTACATCTAAACTCTAAAGTATATCCACTTCATCCTGCAAAGAAGTCACAGGACTAGCAGCTGTGGTTGCTAGACTTCAGCTTGGACAAGAATTTCAACCACTTGTCCATTATCAGCAGCCATCTTCAAATCTCCAAGAGAACAGCAGCCAAAAGGCAGAGATTTACAGTTAATAATTACCCAACACACTGGTGTTTAAAAATAGGCTTGCTTAACAGATGTCTGGTAAGTGGTGTTGATAAACATCATCTGAAAAGCATTTGTATGCAGCCAGGTACTGCTTTGTGACCTCCTCAAGCATCACAGCCATGAAGGAAGAGGTTTAGAAGAACACACAAAATACTGAATGTTGAATTGATGGTTATCAGCTCAGAGCCAGTCCAGCCAGTCCTGACAGGCAAAGAAAACCAAACAGGCGAGGGAAGAGAAGACGACAAAAAAGTCCCCTGCGCACCTTTCCCCATACATAAGCTGCTCTCATAAGCATCACCATTTGTATAGCGCAGACCCACGGTCCCTTCCAGATTGAGTCACTGTTTCATCTTCAGAGCTCCCACCAACCTATCACCTGTAACATATACCACCACCTCCACCCGGCCACCAGCCCCGTTGAGGATAACTACCCACAGCACCCAGTTTCTCTGCAAACCCCCACTCTAGTTCCCAGCAGGAGTTCCCTGGGCCACCCTTCTCTTTGTTGTTCAGCTCTCTGGACTTGTCTCACCCAGAAGATGGGTCCAGCTCCCCACATCACTAACTGGAGCACATTTAACACCTAAACTAGAAGGCTCACAACCTCCTCCCAGCCCCAGCACCCCCCATCCACACAGGTGACCTGGGTCTTGCTCCTTCTTTCCAGGCAGCTTGGTTGCACCAATGCCTCATCCCCTACCTAGCTCATTGCAAAGCTCTGGAGAGCAGGTGGAGTGGCCTTCTCCCCAAGCGGGAAGAGCTTGTTGGGTTTGGATGCTCAGCCACAGTCACATGGAGGGCTGGAACACACAAGGACGTTCTTACCTCTGCTCACATCAACCCCTTTGCTCAGGGTAGATGTTTTTAACTCTGCATGTAGGTACTGCACAGAGATAAGCTTTGAGCCAGGGAAGAAGGAAGAAATAGAGGTCATGCAGTTTCTCCATCTCCTCACCCTGACTAGGACACATTGCGTCCTTAGCGGGCAAGGCACACACATGCTTTTCCGGTCCGATGGCTTTGCAATTAATTCCTAAGGGATCTTAGTAATTGGCAGAACCAAAATTCATTGTACGTAAATCTAAATATTTATACCCATTTCTCAGCACCCCACTGCATTGTACACATCTGAAGGCTGAGTTCAGGGACTATTACAAAAGGAGAACTGCCAAATGCTTTCAGGTCTCAGCAATGTCAGTCAGGCTTTGGTCCTTCTCCTCCTGCTGGTGCTACCCAGTCTGCTGGTAGCCATCCATACTTGTTCCTCGTTTGTTTTAACAAACTATCCAAAGCAGATTCACACATTTGTAAAAGATCTAAGAGAACAAGGAAGGGAGGGACTGTCTCATGTCTCGTACAATAAAAACGACCGCGGTACAAAGCTAGATCTAATCTGCCACATAACGAGGCATTATTTTATGTATATTTTTATAAACTTGGTACTTTTCTTACATATAATACATAATAGCACACACAGCTCTGCTGTCTACCATGATCCTGACTATACTAGTGCCTTATTCATCTGAGTCCTGTCCTACTTTTCATTGTCAGTCTTGTGGGTAAGAAGAAAGAAAAAAAGATGAAAAAAACCAAAGAAAAAAAAAAGTGGTGACATTGCCATCCAGTTTGTCCAGAAGCTTATCAGATGACACTCTTCCACTTGAAATGAGCAAAATAAATTATTAAACATTCAGGAGTTCAGACACTCAAGTGTTCCCATTTTGTGATTAGAGAAAGGCAGGAGGAGAGCACAACCCACATTTCTCTCCTCCCAGGGGTCCAACAGCAGAGTAAGACCTCCTGCCAAGAGGAGCTGCCTCTACTCTTGCTGTAGATTCTTTTCCACCTACATTTCCCCATGTCTTCCAGCTAGTAAAAGATACATTCTTCCTCTCAAGCAATCACGGTGTCCAAAAAGCTGCCTATACTTAGACTTGTGATA
>JAVSBS010025674.1:19163-34236 GCA_033124195.1 Coracias cyanogaster
GTTATTAAACTGGTCTTATCCCAACCCATAAGTTTTACTTTTTTTCCAATTCCTCTCCTCATCCCACTGGGAGCGGGGAGGAGTGAGCAAACGGCTGCGTGGGGTTTAGTTGCCACTGCCTGGGGTTAAACCACAACACCCAGGAGTTAGCTCAGCAGGTGCAACACTCCTCCTAAAAGCCTCCACACCCACTGCTGCCATTGGGGTGACAGCAAGTGGAGAACCAAGGACACCCAGCAGGAGTGAGCCAAAACAAGAGGGTGCTGTCAATAACTTCAATGATTAAAAACACACTTCCCAAGTTCATCTCAGGCAGAGGTGACCACAAAGCAGGGTTGGGGGTTTTTTGTTACAAAATGCAGGATTAACTTCCCAGGAACCATTCCTCAGTTCTGTCTGGTGGTCAGATAGATTTGCATTACACCATCTGCCATGTTTCAAGTCAACTTGCTTGATTTTCTGACAGCCGGGCACTTCTATAGGGTTATTGTTTTACAAACAGTTCCATTCTTATTCAGAACTTGAGAAAGGTGTATGCCAGGAATTACTTCTGTATTTTGTAACAAATCTGCTATCACAACATCAAGGGGACCACAAATGCCCTATGGTTTAATAAACTGAAGGGGAAATCCTGATGGAATATGCTCCACCAGCAATAGAACCCCTTTGATTTGACATCCATTGACTTAAGAAGCATCACTGGTTCTCCTTCTCACCTAAATACTTGGCATTTATTTGGGATAATGGTGTGTATGCTGTGATAAAGTCTAAGACGTAGGAGCTGTCTATGCTGTTTGCTGGCTAATTGGCACCCAGCCTGATCCAGAATAATAATAAAAAAATCTCACTGTACTAAGCACATGAGCCGTCTGCTTCATTTTACAGAAGATCAAGAATTCTGACCAGGGTGACAAAAAGCCAGAAATCCCACAGCCAAAACCACCTCATGAAATCCCCGTGCACACAGGCTTGAGCTAGCAGTAAGGGCATTCTCCCAACTCTTCTATTCTTTGATAACACAGTCTACTGAGTATTTTCTCAAGAATAAAATTGCAAGTAACAGCATAGAATTAAAAATCTTGTGGAAGGTATTTTCTTTAGTATACTTTAAACAAAACGTGGTGGGTTTAGGTAAGTCAAATTTTATTTTGCCAACTTTATACTTTTTAAAAAGCAGTAAAAATAACTCCTAAGCAAGCAAGGGACCAACATTAAGTTCAGAGAAGTGGATCACATGGTCAGCTGAACACCAATACCGTTATTCAAATTTTATGAAAACAAACTTGTTCCCATGAAGGCCAAATCAGACCCCAAAGCAATACTCCGCAGCTAATATAGGATGTTGAAAGAAGGTATTCAGATTTGTCAGCAGTTCTGACACAGCAGTGCAAGTCAGTCTCAGACTAAGAGGACAAGGGCAAGTAATTTGTACCCAAAGAACAAAACAGGTTCTCAACTTGGCCAGGAACTTGAAGGAAAAAAAGAGGGAGAAAAAAAATAAATTAAAAGCTCATTCTCTTCAGGAACAATTCTTTACATATTGTCCCTCATGGAGCCCAAAGGATGAAACTTCAGAAAGGCAGCTCTTTATGTAAATTCACTCAACTTTACATTCAATGAGAATAGAAAAATACAATTGAAAGTAATGTAATGATCCAATTTAGAGGTTTATCTGACTGACGTCCAGAAGCACTTGCTGCCTCCTCAGCCAGCCATATGTACATGAAGTAGTCTCTTACTGATACCATGAATTAAAAGGTAACTAAAGCAATTCAATGATATTCTAAGAGTGACTTCCCAAGGGAAATAACGAAATTATATTAGCAAATAGAAAAAGGTAGTTCAGGCTTTGAACTCTACAGTGGTCCCACTCCATGAGAATATCTTATCCAGTTACTGTGAATCCATCCACTTAAGATCCTGAGATCCACTTACTGGGCTCTCTAAGAGCAGCAAAATAGTTTTCATTACAGAAAGAGTTGATTAAGACTCCTATTATTTGTCATTAACCCACAGTGCATATTCTTTGAAGGGGAAAAAAGGTGTTCCCTTAATTCAACAACTAAAGGGCCCCTAAATATCAAGTTAAATACTCCCAGGATTTGGTATATTTTAACCTGACCTGCTAAACTCACGCAAAAACTGCGAACTGTCCTCAATATTAGATTTTACTATCTCAAAGTTTTAGAAACACTTTTAAATACAGAAAACGAGATTTTAGAGTTACAAGACTATAGTTTACGTAGACACAACATAAGAAAAGTAACGCGCTAACTTAGACTCCATTAAAGCTGGGAGTATCAAGACCAGAGGAAGATTTCTTTAATAAAAGGTCAAGTTCTCCTCAATAAAGCAGACTTCTCTTGTACAGATTACATAGGACTCTGGTTACTGCTTGCATCAGGTTGCCTGCACAAGTGATGTTCCCCTGACTCTGTGTCTAGTGTTCTTCCACTGCCAGAGTCTGGATACAGGCATCCAATGCCTCAACTGCTCCAAGTATGAACTTCTGATTAAACTGTTCATTTTTGTAGGGGATGTGAGACATCACTCCCTTGTGCGGAAATATGAACAGGCCATTTTTCAGCCTACACTTACAGCAGAACAGATATAAAGCTTTTTCTTCATTCTTTCAGTCAGAGCTTCTTAAAGACAACAAAATCAGGGATCAACTCCCCATCTCAATGAGACTTTTACCATGCACCACATGCAGCCAGGGTAATTTGCTCCAATTTGCTCTTGGCAGTGGATAAGTGTTCCTATTTATCATCCTGCAACAGACGGAACAAGTCTTCTACACAAAGATTCCTTCCTTTTCCTCCTCCCTTAACTATCAAATTTGAAAGCAACATCTACTTCAAGTCTTCAGCTGCCCGGTCCATGCCTCATGGAGAGTTAAGGATTTCAGCTTTTTTCAGCAGCACCATCTATTGAGGCATTTACCTCTGTACTAACAAGAGCCATTACTCAGGTCTAATTTTTGGATCACAGGTACTCCTGCTGCTAGAAATGGGGAGCCTGCATGTTTGACAATGTAAATGAACTTTTTTCCTGCTCCTATTTCTGCTCCTTGGTCTTCACCACTTAGGTTAAACAGTTTAGCCTGACAGATCCAGAAATGCTTCTGTAGAAACCCTCTCTCCCCACTGCTTTTCAGAGTTGAACCCACAAGCACAGTAACCAAAAAAGGAGCTGATCAGTCCTTAAGCCACCAGTCTGGATAGTCAGGGGATTAGCTCCTGCAGCTGGCTCTACACTTTAGGCACAGATCAGGTCACCTGCAACATGTCAACTACTAGCAAGCCAACCAGAAGCAAAAAAACATAATTTATATTTTTTTACCCTTTACTTCATAAAGGGTAACACAAAATGCCTGTCTATGCCTTCACTGCATAATCTTTGTACATATCAACAACATAATAATAAAAAAATTGTAATATAGTAGTTCAAACTATATCTGTTGTGAAAAAAAAATTGCACTGACTTTTATGCTGATCTCACATCATGGAACCTTATACTTACTCATTTCAGACACGATGACAAACAATGCAGGTCAGTTCTCCCATTATGAAGCATGCAACCACCATATTCTTAATCTTTTAAGCCGTGCCAAAGAATACGCCAGTCTCTACACACATAAGCACCATGGTCACACTGAAATCCCTAGTGCAATTGCTAGTTTACACGGCTTTACCAGGTGCTTCTCAGATGAACCACAAAGGTATTTTTTCAATGAAACGAGTAGCTCTGAGCGAGAAGACTTCCATAATCTTAGTTTACGTATCTGTAAGCGAATACACTAAACCCAGCTGCTGGTGGACCTAACAGCAAGATGAACAGGTTTTGCTCCTGAGGAGCAGAATTCCTCAGAAGAGAGTAACCCAGAAAAAGAAAATAAATGGTCTAAATAAAACATCTGAACCAAACTTTTCCAGGTTTATAAGCTAGCATGATTCCAGGAACAACTATGTACAAGAAGTCACTGAAGGAAGTCCTCTACAACAGAGGTTATTATCCACCAATAAAGGCATTAAGCAACTTTTGCAGCATTAACAAATTTGGCCTATCCCAAATGTTTCTTCAGGGGGGGACAAGCCAAACCATGGGATCCCTGCTTCAGCAGAAATAAGATTATGCACTTAATTGTTTAGCAAACTATCACATTTAGTCAGAGCGGAACTTGATCTTCAGTTTTTACTGTTACTAATCAGGCTGTAGAGAGAACATATAGATTGCATTTTGTACACACAAGACACAAGGACTGTGCACTATGACGAAGAGTACAGCATGGTTAGACTGTGCATCCACGCACTTGATCACACCTCAGATCAGTTAGGAGATGGAGCACAAGACAAGCAGTCCTAATTATGGACAACAGGGATAACTATGAAAGATCACAGAAGACTGCCTTTGTAATTTGCCCCCTACTGTATTACTGTAGGTAATTTCTAAAAGAAATGCACTTGCAAACAGCATTTTCCACAACTACTTAGCGGGTAAAGAGTGAGACAGAGAAGCTGACAAGCAGCACACCAAATACTCCTACACACCCACATCAACACGTGATGCTTCCTCTGAGGCAGATGAACCACTGCTGCTCTTACTATTATTTTCATAGATTCCTCCGTATATGGGAAAACAAATTCCTCTCCAGCACACACAGATGAGTAACTAGAAAGTGCTCTTAATTACTACATAAATCACATGCAGCTACTTAGCATAGCCAAATACATGTCTGCATAGGAAGCACTCAGAACTGTCTGCAGTACTTCATCAACCTTGCAAAAGAGCAAAGGTGCCAGAAGAACATAGGAAAAGCAGCAATTACCCATCTCAAGTCAATCCATACCTGCCTACAGAAACGTGCAGGACGCAATACAGGCACCTAAATACATACAGAAGCTTGGCAATATTGTACTCTGGTAAGCGCTGCACCAAAATTGTGGGCGATGACAGCGTGTTGTGATAGCTTGTCCCACCAGGGTATGTCCCTAAAGTCTGGGAGACATGCTGGTTTTAAGACCTTTCCTGAATGTTGGTCTCAAAAGGTACAAATTCTGTGTGTGATATATATTATATATAAATGTATTTATGAGTGTATATATACATACATACATAAAACCCCTACTATTTATACCTGGGAGGAAAGTGCAGTACATACTGAACAGCCTGGCCCAGCACATGGCCTGCAGAAGTCCCCAGGGCCTTACCTGCCTGTCCTTCAGAACAGATGAACCGTGGAGACCTGTCACTCACTTCTCTCAACACTTATGCTGCTTGGCATGACTCACAAGTATACTGTCACAGGCAAATGCTGCATGACAGATCCACCACTTCATCTAAAATCCGCTGTTAATCGGTTTATTTGAAACTGTTAATCTGACACCAGCGCTGCTGGCTTTTTACACAAGGGACAAAACTGCTGTGTCAGCTTGTACTTCAGTTTTTCTTCATAATTTCTCTCTCACAGGGGCTAAATGTTTGCCAGCAAGAACCTCTTCTGAAATTGTTATTCTAATATTGTTCTTACACGCAGGTCTACTGTTAAAATAAGAGATTGTGAAAACAGGGTGCCAAATTCTCTCCTTCCTTAAGTAATTGTTTCTTTTTTTAAATCTCTTTTGTGTATTCAGATGATCCTGAGCTCAGGTGCTCTGCAGAGCACTGCCCTAAATTCTCCAGACTCTTCACAGAATCACAGAATAGTAGGGGTTGGAAGGGACCTCCAGAGATCATCTAGTCTAACCCCCCTGCCAAAGCAGGGTCACCTAGGGCAGGTCACACAGGAACATGTCTAGATGGGTCTTGAAAGTCTCCAGACTCCACAACCTCTCTGGGCAGCCTGTTCCCGTGCTCTGTCACCCCCACAGTAAAGTTTTTCCTCTCGTTGAGGTGGAACTTCCTGTGTTCTGGTTCGTGCCCATTGCCCCTCGTCCTGTCACTGGGCGCCACTGAAAAGAGGCTGGCTCCATCTTCCTGACACCCACCCTTCAGACATTTAGAACCACTGGTCAGATCCCCTCTCAGCCTTCTCTTCCCCAGGCTAAACAGCCCCAGGTTCTTCCTCATAAGAGAGATGCTCCAGTCCCCTAGTCATCCTCAGAGCCCTTCAGTTAAAACTCCTTGTGTCTGCACGTCTATTCACATGTGTCTAAAAGGAGCCTAAGTCTAAACATTTTGGACCATAAGGCTCTAAGTGTCCCATACTTTCCGACTTCAGTGAAAGTCCAAAGCTCCAGCAGTTCTGCCCTTCTGCTTTTGCACTTAAAGCCACAAGATTATCCCAACTCAATTACATCCCTTAAATCACAGAACACTCATACATACTAGCATCATGTAAGGGTACTCCTGATCTTACCAGTGAGAAGCCTAGCTACTGTACTAGGAAAAAAAAAAAAAATCTAGTGTTTATTTGGTGATATTCAAACAAATGTCAAGAACAAAGCTACTAACACATTGCTGGAGCTCCAGAAGTTTATGCTAACAGAAGCAATTGCCTGAGATGCACCTAATATAGTATTAATACAACACAATAAAGAAAAAAGTAGAAAGATAAGAGTTAGTCACCGCATCTGAATCCTACCTGCCACTGCTGCACTCCTGATGCTTAAAATACATTGCTGAATGTAACAGCACTCATTAGATGTTTCAGTGACTCGAACTCTTCTTGGGACAGTATGTTAATCCATAATCTTTCCTGAACTTGTTTCTCAAATTTTTGTGTGCTAGTAGTTACCATTTCACATAGTTAAGTCCCTAAAATTTAAGCTGATGATTCTGAGAACCAGCTGCAATGATAAAAGCAGTGTACAGTAATCAGCATCCTCTGTACAGAGCATAAATCTCCTCTCACCTCCAGAGGCTATCAGATGACAGAAGGGGACTTAAACAGCCACTACGCTCCTCCAGCAACTTGACACACACACCACATCAAGCGCTTCAAGAGAAGAGTGAGTCAGGAACACAAAATAAGGACCGCTAGCTTACTCCCACAGCGACATGGGCTTAAAATAGACACAATCTCTACCCTGCTCATTCCTTCAACTCTTAACTTTCAAGTATTTTAGTTGCAACAATGTTTATCCCATAATATTCACCAACTGCCAAATGGATTTAACAAAAAAAAAAAAAAAGAGAGAATGAAACATTACTGGATATTTTTAGTAGGTTTTTCTTTAAATAAGTTGACTACACGTCAAACACAAACCTAAACTTTTTGGCTCCAAAGCAAGCCTATAATTAGAAACCTCATTTTTTCCGGTAGTCAGGAGAGCCGTTTTCCCTAGGGAATGTTACTGAAAGGAAACCCAGGAAGTTGTAATGGCCAAACAACGTGAAACTTATTAATAACGGATACTGGTAACACAAAGCCATTCCAACAAGACTGGAGCAGTTACAAATCGCATTTTACCCCTAGAAATCATTTTCTTCCCAAATAAAATGTTTTTTTTTTGTCTCTCTTCCTCTCAATGAAATGCTTCAACCCACTGTGCAAATTCATGCAGAACAGACCTAAAAAAAAAAAAAAAAAAAAAAAGGGCTTCCACACCCAGAAGTTTGTCTATTTTTTCACACTTGCACTAGCACAACCATTAAAAAAAAAAATTGCTACATCTTTCCCTGCAAACCTCCTCTTCCGACAGTGGACTGGGAGACAGCTGGTTACCTTGCCAGGACTAGTTAGGGATGAGACTTTCACCCTCTGCCTTTGCCTCTCCTCTTCATACTTCCGCTGCTCTTTCATATCCGCTTTCAATTTCCAGCTTTTTAATGAATTTCCTTTCCCACCCCCATTACCACACCTGCAAATTCCACTGACATGCAGAAAAGACAGCCGCAAGAACAATGTCATGGCAGGGGGCACCGGGTGTTGGTGCAGGGGAAGGAACTAAGACAGCAAGTCTGAAAGCGGTGAAGACCAAGACCAGTAATGGGGAAGAGAGAAGGAGAAATCAGACTTCAAACAGAGAAGGACTAGTGTTGATAGCAAGGGAACAAGCATGTTCTCAGGTGCAGGAGGAAAGCGTGCATTTCTGAAAACTGCCAACAGAAAGAAGTGTTTTTCTAGCGACCATTTTTACAGAGCCACGTACGGAATGGTGAAAACCAGAGCATAAACTCATGGTTGCTTTTTTCTTTAATGAGAAGAGCAGCATCCAAGTGTCATACTTCCTATCTCCAAGCTATTTTGCATTAGAGGTCAAGTAGAGCTCTCCCACATTTTGCGTGCAAACTGTTCAAGATTCAGATGCTGAATCCAAGCTGCAGGATTTGCCCTCTTCTAACAGCTACGATCTGTGATCTTCACAGCACTGCCTGCTTCTGAAGCAGTGTTTCCCAAAGCACAGTGGTGTCCCCTCTCACAGCCCCCTTACACATAAGGGCAGAGAGAGACAGACAGAGAGATCTTGCTTATAGGTTTTTCTCATGTTTCTAACCCTTATAGTTACAGTGAGACATCAAAACAGAGCAGGCAAAACCAAGCACAGGGATGTCCCCAGATGTTTGCCGTGATCCTCATGGAAGATATGAGCTTGGCGAGGCTGAGAACTAAACCAGACACCATCCACTGTCCATCAAGCTGCCTGAGAAAGCAGGGGCATTGTGAGGATTTCCATCAACCCTGTTCAAAGAGGAGAATTCGGGGAACTGGCACATGGAAGGGAAGCGCAGAAAACGTAGGCAGGAAGGTGCGCACCCCCCCAGCACACAGCAGGGCTTGCAGGAGCAGGCACAACTGTTTTCACTTTTCCTGAAAGGATGGGGGTGGGCAGGAGGAAGGAGGGAGAGAAAGGGGTCAGCTTTCAAAAGTTTGCTAAACATCTTATTTTCTTAATTCTCTACAGGGAATGGACGGTTTCCAAAGGCTTCATCACACAGAAGCACAGGTCTGATCTTGCAAAGCCTATGCACATGGATAACTTCACCTCACATGAGTAGTCACACTGGCAGGACAAAAACATTTACAGTTCCTCCTTTTCCCTTTATTAAAGAAGTCACTGCAAACACGAAACAAGGCCACACTGATCTTAATCTAGCCTCCAATACTTATGTTTTACAACAGCCACCGAAGAGAAGAAAACTTAAATAAAGCTAAACTTCCATGAACAACACAGCATGAAGCATGCTGAATTTTATACACATTACCCTCAGATTGAAGTACTCCTTAAAAAATTGCTTTGGGGCCACTGCTTGCCGCCCAGAACACTATGCTGCCTGTCATACGCTGCAGTGGTTTTTATGCTTCAATTTTGTTAGAAGTGGGAGAGAGCGAGGAAGAGACAAACCTTTCACCACTCTACAGAAGATGAGCCATCTTAGGCAAAGCCCAAAGGTACTATCACAAGAATCTTTACACTAGAATTGGTATCAACCCATTAAGCCTGTCTTAGATGCAGAAACTGAGGTATGTCAGTCAGTCCATCTCTGCAGCATTAAGTGGAAGACAAAAATTCACCCAGCTACTTAGTTTCTTTTTTTCACTTCTCTTCGGTAACCCATACAAAGCAAGTCGAAACGCTACTACTGAGTTTTCCTGCAGGCCCAGCTGCAAGCCAAATGCTCAAACCCATTTCTTCCCTGCAAGAGAAGGGGCAGAAGGAGCTACCAGAGAGGAATACAAGTAATTGCCAGCACTTAAGTGTTCTAGAAGAAAACAAAACAAAACACAAAAAAACCCATGCAAAGCTTAGTATCTGTACAGTTGAGAAATACAGAGAAACAATAACTAACGGCTCCTCTCTTTTCCCTTCGCTCAAGGGAACATAGTACGCATTTTTTGACTAAACCTCAAATACAAACCAAAAGTAACATCCTCATCCTTACAAAGAGGCTTATTATGCATGTTATTGCTGGAAGGGAAAACTCACTCTTACTGGCCACATGACTGTTGAAATCTACATTCAGCATTGTTTGGGCATTTTTTTTTTCTTTTTTTCCTTTCCTCTATAACTACTCAGCAGCTCAGAGCAACCGGCAATAACTTCATGGCTAGAAACATTTAGCTGCACATTTGTGATGCAGCAGAGTCAGCAATACAGATGAATTTGTTCCAGGCTACTCAATCCATACTTAAAACACATACCCTGCAGCCCCTTGCTGCAGTATTCTTTTGGGAAATGCTACTAGACCACAGTATCAATTTTTAGGGCTTTTTCCTATCCTCTCTTCCTTGGGAATGTTCACATCACGTACAGCAATTTACATGTTTGCACAATTTACTACTTACATAACTAGTATTTAGTAAGACAACACACACAACGGCATTATAAAGGCACACGTTTTTAGGACCTGAATCAAGACCTGGGCCTTCTCACATCTCATGACAGAGCAGCTACACGCAGCCTGACAGCAGCGAGGTATCTGCTCAGCCTCATCATGCTGTGGTTCTCCTCTGTAATGGCCAGGTGGCAGCCAGTGCCGGCCAAATAGGTTAACAGATGAAGTTCAACGACACTTAGCAGGACCTGCCAACTTCCAGAGAGTCCCTCAGGTTAGTGCGAGGCTGAAACTCAAGATGGATGAGAAAAAGACAACCCCTGAGGAGGGCTGCAGCAAAAAGCACCCTGGGGAAGCAGCCCTAATCTGATAAAAGGCTGGTCCCAGCCTATCTGCATTAGGTGCCAGAGCTCAGGTGTAGGTAGAGGGTGTGCCCAGGCTCCCTGCCAAAGTTTGCAAAGGAAGTTAAAGCTCAAGAAAGCTCTGTGCACTTCCTCAAACAGGAGCAGGAGTTTCCTGAGGGGCAGTTAGAGGGCTTAAGTTTTAAGGAAATTACAATGGGGCATAACAGATGCAGAACCTCGGAGAAACAGAAACCAAGGTTGGCTTTTGCAGCACAATAGGAGGAAAAGCTTGGCCAGTGAACGGTGGGTCTTGACAAGCCCCACGGGTGGGTCAGAGGGCACCTGAGGCAACCAGACTTTGACAAGCACTTTATAACTAGGTCTCCATAGCAGCAGTAAAGTCAACACCAAAGTCTAGTGGGGAAAAAACACCAAAAGTTTGTACAAAGAAAGAGACGCTGAACAGAGAGAGGCCACAGACGCTGGTGGGAGCAGGGGAAGAAGAACCAGCATAAATAAAACAGGCTCACCAGCTTATAGTTTCCGAAGATACAAACCACCTCTAGAAGACCACGCACTTTGGGAAAAGAGCAAGGGGTTGGGCTGCTTAACTGAAGAAACATGACGTTTACCCTATATGGCTTAACAACTGCTCTGGACCTGAGGGTGACTGTCCCATTTTGTATCCCTGGCACGCGTTTTCCTAGGAGAGACAGGCTGGTTTTGTCATGGCAAGGCTTCAGCACACCAACACTTCTCACTCTGCCTGCAGCCCTGTAGGTCCTCCACTGAAATTTCAATGCTGACCACAAAAGAGGCTGGTGTTGGGTTTCTGCTTCGTTTTGAATCAGGTCTTCACTTCAAAGCCCACTTGCAGCCGATTTCCCGAGCCTGAATGCTTAAAGCGAGACGCTTAAACACTTCTGAGGGCCTTTCTCCGCCAACCAAACAGCTGAGGGGCTGTCATTCATCTCGAAGCGGGCTCCGAGAGGAGCAAGGAAGCAGACCCCGCGTACCCAGGCGGAGGGCTGCCAGCAGAGCCGGCAGCAGGGCTGATAGCGCCGTTACTCACCACTGAAACATGTGATTTTTGATCACATCCCCAGCCCGCCGGACGCGGGGATCAGGCTCGCAGCCTGGCTCCCTCAGGCCGGCTGCCGAGCGGGGCACGCCGGCGGGCTCTCGGAGCTCACGGGTCCCCTCCGGAGGGACCCTCGGCCCGCGCAGGAGCCGCGCTCGAAGCCCGGGGAGGGACGGAGGGAGGGAAGCCGTTCCCCGCCGCCTCCCCCCAGCTCCGGCCCGGGGCCCGGGCGGCTCCCGCGGGTCCTTCTCCGTGGGGGGAGGGGGTGGCGGACACGTGGAGGCCGAAGCCGGACGGAGGCAGGCAGGCAGGCAGGCAGGCGGGCGGCCCGGCCCGGCCCGGCCCGGCCCGGCGGCAGCTGCCCCTCACCCGGCACACGGCACTTACTTGCGGGGCGGCCCGGGTCTTGCCCGGCGGCCTCCTGAAGAAAGAGGTGCGGGCAGTGAAGAAGAACTCCTCGGACTCCTCCTCCTCCAGGCTGCTGTAGCCGCTGCTCATGCTGCTGGTCCAGGTCATCGGCAGCGGCAGCTGGTGGCGGTGCTGCTGGGGCCGGGCGGCGGAGAGCGCCGTCCCGGCCGCCGCATGGGGCCCCGCCGCTGCCGCTCCTCTCCCGGGGCGCAGGAGGAGGAGGAGGAGCCGCTCCAGCGGCCCCGCTCCCGCCCTGTCCTCCCCTCCCTTCCTGCCGCGCAAGTTTCCGCGGGCAGCGCCGCTCCGAGCCCGCCCGGGCGGTGACGCCCCGCGGGACGCAGCAGGTGACGGGGCGGGGGCCGAGCGCTGCCCGGGGCCGGCCCAGCGCAGCAGCCGGGTGCCGGGGCCCGAGGGCGGCGGGGCGGCCGGGAGGCGGGCGGGAGAGCAAAGCGCCGGCGTGGGCTGGAGGAACTTGCCCTCCTCCGGCCCTGTGCTGGTACCTCAGCGCACACACCCCGCCACCACCACGAATTACGAGCAACGAGGGTTTGAGGAGGGCTCTGCTGAACAAATAACTTCCCAAACGTCTCCCGAAAATTACGCGATTTCACTGTCCTGTGCGCCCGTCAGAACAAAGTTACTGAGAAGTAACCAGTGACAAAGTAATTGCGGGTTTCCCCTGTACTGTTCTTCTAGTCATGGTTGAACGTGAGCTTGGCAACCGGCATGGAGCCGCCGCTGCGGGTGCCGGGCCCCGGCCTCTCCTCCAGCCACCCGGCCCACGGGCTATTAAGTCAATGGAATTCATCGCCCCGGGATGAGGCTCATGGAGACTCAGCAGAGATTAGATATGTGTACAGATAGCAAGAACATCCAGAGCTGCAACCGGGAAGCGCCGACGTTCTGATAAGACGCAGGGCGTGCATCAAACTCGTCATTAACGGGGGAAATGACAGACGACGCCTGAAGGCCAAGTCACCCTGTCATTACCTGCTCCGGAGTGTCCCATGTCCTCCCTTGATTTGTCTAGAGCTGGTCACTGTCACAGGCAGGATGCTGGGGCTAAGGTGCAGCTTCCTGAGGCGATGGAGCTGCCCGAGGAAGCAGACTGGCCTTTCCCGCCGGCTCCTGCCCTGCCCCTGTGCCACTGCCCTGCTCCCACTGCAAACCCCCGGAGATGGGGCTCTGGGCATCAGGAAGGAGGGCAGGCTCCACCTTGCAGCAGCAGCACAGCCTTAGATTAAACAGATTTGAAGCTGCGTGTTTACTAAGCCACAGTCTAAGCCAATACATCAGTTCCCGTGGCCTCAGTAGTCGGCCACAGATGTATCTGGGACACCAGGAGCTGAGGTCTCCTTTCCCTCTTCCCCATCCCCATCTTGCTGGCTCCTCACAAGCTCCTTATCTGCTACGTGCGGCCACTTCTAGCCCCCAACCCAAGTGGGGACTGAGCCTGTTTCGGCCCGTTAGGCACCCTTCCCACACCCGAACACCACACATATTGATAAAGTCACCTCAACACCAGCAGAACAGCTCACACTTGGAACTAAAACCAGTTCCTCAGTTCAGGAGCTGCTAAATCTTTATTTTCCCACCAACTCGGATTCTGTCAGATTTTTGTATGGAGTTTGGCATCTGGCAGGTTAGAAGGTTGCATAGCTTTTGAAAACAAATAATTGAGTCTAGCAGCATAGGTGTGAATGTGTCAGACCTTAAGCCTACTTGTTGGCACTGTAAAGCCCCACAGTATTCAAGACAGCTTTAAGTTGAATGCCATGTCACTTGAATATGACTAAAAAGTCTAAAGCAAGCATTTGAATATAAATGAGCTTTGTGTTACCTGGCTTGCCAAGATCAGTCCCATGCCAAAAGGAAGTCCCGCCAGAGACCTGCTAGGCTTGCCTCTGAACCTGTTCAAGTCCCAGAAACCTCAGTTTACAAAGCTTTTGGCTAAAACATCCCTGACCACGATCATGATTAAGGTGAAGGATTTTAAGTGACTCAGGTGTGCCACAAAATGGGATTTGTGTTTTCAAACTACAGAGGTGCTTTTAAACGTTATCCATCCTCACTCTTGATGAGCTCCCCAGCAACAGAAGGCACTGTGTGTATCGCTTGTTTGCTTGGCCACAGCCTCACACCTGATAGCGTGTGGGTGGGCCATTGAGCTGGCAAAGAGGATCACCGACACAGTAAGCTGCTGCAAGGGAGCTCGGGTCCATCTGCGCAAGATCAGTTGCAAGTCCTGAGCTCAAGTTTATATGTTCTCTGGCAGCAAGGCATGGCGTTCACCTTGTCCGTGAAGCATCGCTGATATTGATAATATTGAAAGATTTACAGTACCATTTTCTCCTGCTGCAACAAAGAATGATGGAGAAGATATGTCTAAGTTCTTTGTGATTTATCTTCTAATATGAGTTCCCTCCTCAGCTATAGCTCTGTTTTTAAGCCTGCTAATTCTGACAGTGATTTTTCTTTTCGTTTTAATTTTTAATTTGACAAACTTTAATTGTTTTCACATGTGACCCTGAATCAAACAGTTCACATGAAGGTACAGAGAGATGTGATGCCTTTCAATTTTTATTTGCTTCATGCTTGCAAAAAACATAGCCAAATCCTATCAAGTATTTTGCAAGGCTGATACTTAAAGATGAACTGTGGATTTCACTGTTACCAGTCTGATTTCTGTTCATATTTTTAAGATCTCTGTCCCCACACAAGTACTTTTCTACCTGCTTAAAAAAGACTTTTTGAACTTACCCGGATAAGATTTATCCAAGGCTCTTTGGTAGGTGCTGCACTGAAACCTCTACACTACCAGCCCTGCATCACTTTTGGTTCAGTCTGACAGGCCTCTTAAATAGTCAACAACAACAACAACAAAAAACACTGAAAAATGAAAACAAAGACAGCCATATCTCAAGATAAAATTAATAATAAGCTTTCACGTTCTTAAAGAGAATTATTGAAGCATTAGGTAAAAATAATGAAGTTAAAAGCCAAGGAATGTGGCACAGGAGAG
>JAVSBS010025675.1:0-10551 GCA_033124195.1 Coracias cyanogaster
GGGAAATCGGAAGAAATGTAGAAAGGACAGAGGTGACATGTTTTGTGTGTAAAATGTGAGGTACTCTATAGAGGAAAAAAAGGCATATTATAGAGGGAAAGAGGAGGTAAATTAGCAGGGACAGAGGTGACTTTAAAACAGACAATCTGAGGTAACTTAGGTGAAGCAGAATGTCCTTTTTGGAAGGGAAGAATCTGCAGTTTACTTCAGATGTGAGGTGATCTCCAGGGGACAGAAGTAATATTTTAAAAGAAAAATAAGAGGTAATTCAGGTTGAACGACATGAATGACATAAGCTTTGGTAAATGAGTAATCTGGGGAAACTTGTATTGCGTCAAACACGCAATGTCTTGAGGAGGGAAAAAACATCTCTAAGGGGAAAGCTAAGCATCTATTAGAAGGAAGGAGGTGACACTTTGGAGGGAAGAGCTAATATAATTTAGATAAAAACCAATAGCAGACACAGTTCAATCTGGGGGTCACGTAAAAAAAAAACAAATGAAAAGGACACAGTGCATATTTGGAGGGAACAGCTGAAGTAAATGACTGGGGACACTGTGACCATAACTGTGTCCTCCTTCGCCGTCCTTGGGGGCAGCTGGCGGACGGACGGACAAGGAAGAGGAGGCAAAAGCCAGCGAGAGGAGCAGCGGCGTTGGGATGAAGAGGGGGGCATGAGAAAGGCGCTCTGGGCAACGGGCCCTCCCTGTTGTCACTAGGACGCGATCGCTTAAGAGCCCGGCGGGTGCCTTTATGGTGTCGTGGCCGGCTTTGCGCTGGGCGACCTCCCTGTAAGCAGGGCTCGGTCTTTGCTTTGCTTTGAGTTGGCCTTTTGCCATCTTGCTCCTCTGGCTGCCCGGAGAGAACGGCAACCCTGTAAGGAGGGTGAGAGCCGGCGTCTCCACACCCGAGGGGGGGAAACGAAGCTCTCGGGACCCCAAGGCCCCCCCTGTAAGCAGGGGCTGGCGGGCCTTTTCCCCGGCCCCGGCGGCTTTATGCCTGCTGGCGGCCTAGCCAGCGTGACCCCCGGGAGTTGGGGCGCGCCACAGCATTTGTTCCTTGGCCGCCTGTGAAGGCCCTTGGCCTGTTGAGGCCCCTATGGCTTCCCTGCAGCCCAGGGGCAGGTCTGAAGCTTTCCTCTCTTGCTTTGGGGGTAGGGATGGCTCCCCAGCCAGTGGCTGCACTGGGCTTGCTCCCTCTTCTGGGAAGCTTTGTGTGCGTGGGCACCCCTGTCCTGGTGTGCGTGGGTGTGTTTGTCCTTTAGGTCCCCACTGAAAGCGCTGCAGCTTAGCTTCTGCTTCCCAGGAGGGAAAGAGGGGCTCTGTGCAGTAACAGGGGGGTCCCCTCAGAGCCCCCGGGCGGAGCGGGGCTGTGGCCTTGCCCCTTTTTTAAAGGACGGAGCGATGCCGCTTAGTGGTAGTGCAGTCAAGGCAACCCGCCTGTAGTCAGGGTCTGGGTCTGTGCCTGCGTGGCTGCCTGTCCAGCTGGCGAGCTGCCAGCATGACAGCCCTGTACTCAGGGCGTGTGTCACGACCTGTTGGAGCCCTGTGTCCCCCCGAGTCCCCAGGAGCAGGCCGAGCTCCCTGTAAGCAGGGCTGGCGAGGCTGCTTTAGCCAACTCTGAGCAACTGGCCCTTGAGAAGGGTGCAGGTTGAGGAAGGGCTGTGCCGCAGGGCGCAGTTTCTTTGGTGCCGCTTTTGGCTGGGGGTGACCTCCCCCGCGGTTGGGGTTGAGGTCGCCCGCTGAGGTCTCCCCTGAAGAAGACGTGCTCTTGTGTTGTGTTGTGCTGTGCTGCAGCCAGGCCGGCCGGCCCGTAACTGGGGCGCAGGCCAGAGCCTCGAGCTCCGTGGGGCTAGTTTGGAGTGCCGAGAGGGACCACCCTGTAAGCAGGGCTGTGTGTCGCCAGTGCTCGGCGGGTGTGCGGAGGGCCCATCCCCGCCCTGTAATCAGGGGGGTGTCTCTGTCCCCGGCCTTTCAGAGGCGTGGGGCCACGGTGTGTGGGGCCGGGCGTGTGCCCCCCCCCCGTAGTCGGGGCTGGGGCCGCGGCCCCCCGGCCTTTGGCCGTAGAGCTCCACTGCCTGGCTGCTGAGTCTGATTCCTGTTGCTGCGGGGGACGACAGAGCTCTGGGGCTCCCTGGGTATGGACCTGCCTGTAATCAGGCTCCAGGTCCGAGAGCCTTTGTGCTCAGCGTGCAGCCTGTGTGGGGTGACCGCCCCGTATGCGGGGTGCGGGTCAGGATGCCCCTGAATTGGAGAGAAGGAGCTTCCGTGGGCCTTTGGGATCAGGGCCGCCCTGTAAGTCAGGGCTCGGCCAGCGCCCTGCAGTCCCGGGCACTTTGCCGTCCAGGCAGTGGCTCAAGCGCCCTGTAAGCAGGGCTGTGCAGCCTCGTTGGCCGCTGCTGCTTTGCATGCCCAGCTCCCCTTGCCCAGGGCGCCCGCCTGCAAGCCCAGCTCCAGCACCGGCCGGAAGTCAGCTCTGCGCTGCTTTGGTGAGTCCAGCGGAAGCGGGAGGTTTTGGTGGAGCTGGGGGCTTGTGGGTGGCCAAGTGGTATCATAGGCCGCATTATTTCTGGAGACAATCTGACCTGGGAAGGTGTTTCTTGGTGGTGGGATTGTTTTTAGATATTTTAATGCAGTTACTTCTTTTTTAGAGTTTTCCTGGTGGTTTTTTCCTGCAGCAGATACATTGCTGTGTCACATGACATCTCCTTGCGCAGTTCAGGATTGATGGTGTAGGAAACCTTTTCGTTTAGGCTCTTTCTTATTCTTTTTCTCAAGTAGTTTATAATGGTTTCTGTCTCTCAATTTGTTGTTTTTGTTTTTTATTGCAGCATCATCTGAACACAGAATTTGTCTGACCCCCAGTGTTCATGGAAACTTTGTCCTTTCTGTCGAGGAGCAGCATCTGCGACTATCCTCTGTCCCATTCCTCCGTGTTTAGTGTTCTCAATAAAATGTCTTTTCATACACTGTGTTATATTTTTAGCAATTTTCTTTCCTAGTTTTTTTGTTACTCATAGTGCATAAGTTTGCACTGCATGGATTTTACCTTTGCAGTTGCAGCTGCGTTTATTGCTGTTACAAAGTTGGTTTACAGAAAAGTACAAAGCTCTGCATATAACACACAGCCTCTTGTTCCCAGAAGAAATACACAGATTAATAAACCATATAAATTACCTTAAAGCACTTGGAGAGTAGCATTAACGTAATGCAGTGCGGCTGGCAGGAGTGCAGGCTCCATTCGGAATGACTTTAGCCAAGCGTGGTGCAGCTCTGAACATGCTCGAGCTCTCTGAAGCCACCGGAAAGATTCCTCCCGTAGGCGGGGGACATTCAACTGTTTGCAATAAAGGCTTTTTAAGACTTACCGACGTTTATTTTTCAGACATTGCCTTTACTTACTGATTTCTCTTATCGTTACACAGCTAAAGAGTTTTTCAGCTGCTTCTCCCAGAGAGTGGCCTCTACACCAAGCAGCTGAGCTTGTCCCAGCATCTGGTGTCCTGCGTTGCACTGGAAAATAGGAAAGGCTGGGAATAAACCTGCTGTGTGGTGACAGCTTTGATGTGAACCTCTCGGGGAGGAAAGGGTGTCACCTAGAGGAGTAAATTGGCAGCTGTTGCAATCTTGAAGGGGATGGTGCTGAATCACAGTTGGCTTATCTTCCTGAGGAACGCTGGTGACTGGGAAATGTGGTGTAAGGAAGGTCTTGCTGCCAACTTCTGCCTGCAAGTGACCAAGTGCACTCAATGAAAAGACAGTCCTCAGGCCTGACTGTGGAGGAAATATGGTTTATCGACGTTTTCCAGAATTCAAAATTCACCTTGGAGTTGGTTTCTTAATCTTAAGGTCAGTAAGAGCATCATATGAAATAGGCTTATGCTAAACCTCCAACTTTCCCCCAAAACTGCTATTGATACTCCTCTCCAGAGCCTTTTGGTACAGAAGACATTCTCAGAAGGTTACTTTTTGAAGAGGATGAGGCCTCTCTACCACCGCTCACCACACCACAGGAGCCCAGCCCTTTGCACAGCACGATCTCTGTACAAGGCAGGGCTTTTTGCCTCAGGCTCGCTGCTTCTGCTGTCTCACCTTGGAGGTGAAGCGGGCCTGTAGCCAGGCAAAATCCCACCACGTCTTGCACCTCCTTCCACTTCTCTCTCTTCACTTCTGTGCTGAATTACAAAGGTTGTGCTGCTCCTGGCCTGTGAGGCCAGAGCCCTGGTTTGAGTGTTGCTTTTCCCTGGCGGGAGAAGCCACTTTTGAGCAATGGTTGGCTCCCTGAAAGGGTCTATTTTTGGTGCTCCAAGGTGCAGAAATATCCAAGTAAATCTCCATGAGAGCTGTTCTCTTCCAGGGCAAGAGGCTCCTGCTGGGTTAAGGCTGGGCCCACTTGTCTGCCTTGAGTGACAGTAGGATGGAGCAAGCCCAAGACAACAGCATTGTCAGGTATTTGGTGGTGTACCACTGTTGGAAACAGTTTTCTGTGCTATAGCACAAAGAAGTGATGGTGACAGTTCCCTGGAGGCCTCCAACAGCCACTTTGGTGGTTGTAGTAGCTCAGCGAGTATGTTAAAGAGAGCTCACACCAGCATAGTTCAGTGGGTGCCTGGGAACTCCTCCACTGCTGCAATCAAGGGTTTTCTTCTTCCCCTTTCATCTCTGTCTTTCACCCGTGGCTTTGGGTTGCTCTTTACAGAAGCTCAGTGATGCTTTTTGTCTATGCCGTCTTTATCCGCAATCTGTCTCCTAGAGACAAGTATTTCAAATCAGAGGGTTTGGCCTGGACAAAAAAGGAAGTCATTTCTTCAGGACACACTTTTTTGTGGCAGAACTGCTGCTCAGAGAGATGAAGTGACCCACTTCCTGTGCCTGGAAGAGATGGGGATGGGGAACTCGGGCTTTCTAGCTCTGCTGGAGGAGCCCAGAAACACAAGATTCCCCAGGTTCCTGAGCCAACAGCAGCAGATAACAGCAGGTAAAAAGCTGCCTGCGAAGCACCTGAAAATCTCCCTCTGCTCCAAACAATTTATTGTTTTGGACCGGGAGAAATGGTTGAGTGACTAAGCCTTGCGCAAGCCTGGCTGCAGGGCCAGCTGCGGCTGGAGGGATGCTGGTGTTGGTGGCCTGGTGCTGAGGAGGAGGAGGGTAAGCAAGCAGGGTTTGCCGAGTTCCTCAGAGAAGAGCCGGCATGGGGCTTTGGGCAGGCCATGCTCTCTACCCCTCTGCCCACGCACTCGGTGTCTCGCTCAGCCCGAGTACACGCTTCTATTGTCCCCACTAACAATGGGGGAGCTGGGGGAGAGCTGGAGGTGATGACACAAACCCAGGCGTGGGGAGCAGCTGGCTGGCTGCTAAAGGGAAGCACTGTGTGCTGTAGTGACAGCTCGCTGCCAAGGGGAGAGCCAGCCCTTCGGACAGCCTTCGGCCTCAGTGTAGAACCCGGCTCGCTCTGTGCCTCCAAGGGGCAAACCTGCCCGCCTTTAACCTGCCTCGCAGCGGGGCGAGGAGCTTCCCGCTGGCTTGGAGCACAGGAGGGCTCTGCAGGCAGCTGCTGTCAGCGGCTCTTCTCCTCTGGAATTATCCGCAGGAACCTGCGTGGTGAGAGTTAACCATCCTGGCCTGATGGCTTCTTCATAAATAAGGAATGCTAATAAACAGTTTCTATTCCTTAAGGCCCAGCATGTAGGAGGAGAAAATTCAGGGAAGCTATTTCTATTTCCTGTAGCTTGCATTATTCATCTCTCCTGAGACAGAGAGGGGAAAGCTAGGCTAGGGATGGGGAGCAGAAGCAGGGCTGTGCCCTGTGCCCCTGTCTCTGTCCAGCATCTTCCTGGGAGGCTCCTGGGAGCTTCTCCAGGAATCAGGTACCTGTCTGGGGCTTCTAATGCTGCACAACCTGCACCAGCCCCCATAGGTACACCCCCCAAGTGCCATCTTCAGGGGGGAGGTGGGGTGGGTGTCAGGGTAAGGTGTTCAGCAGGTGGAGGAGGCGGGTTTCACCATCTGAAGTGGCATCTTTCCCCAGTTCCAGCTCCGTCCATGTTAACTCTCCTACAAAGAGCCCGTAGGATGTTGCACCCTTGCAAAGAGACCGAATAGAGGCCTTCTGGCCACTCACCCTGCAGGTAAGAGACACAGAGCTGCAAACGCTGAGCTAGGAGCTATCTGCCAAACCTCCCTGGTTCAACTGGCAGAGATATTTCTCCTTCGCCCAGGGACACGTCTCCCTCTAAGCTCAGCAGAGCTCAGGTCTGGGGGGGCATGGTGCAGAAAGCAGCGCTCCCATCCCCGGAGCTGTGTGGGGAACACAGTCCCTGCAAAGCGCCGGCAGGATGCATCACTGGCTGCGATGCGAGGCAGCGAGAGGGAGGCTGGAGCAGGCAGCCAAGCACTGCACCCACTCAGTCTGGGGAGCAGATGGAGCTCAGAGCTCTGTGCCTCAGTCAACCCCCTCTTCCAGGCTGAGATGTTTCCTAGTGTCCTGGCTGGCTCCCACAAGGATTTCCAAGGCTTTTGCAGGAAGATTTCAGTGGCCCGAGGCAGGAAGGGCTAGAGGCAGACAGAGATGGTTATTCACTCCTCCAGCTGGACACTAGACTGCAAGGAGAACTGCTCTGCTCTGGCTGGGCAGAGTCTTGCATGACTGGATGTGAACACAGAGCCAAGATGTTCTGCTAGCCAAAGCACGCAGGCTAAGAGGGAGGAGCGGAGGGAAGGGAGGCATGTTCCTGCTGGCAGGTGTGTCAGTGCAGGGCCTGGAGCTGATTCCTCACAGGCACTTCCTAGCCCTGGATCACTCTCTACTAGGCCAAGGTCTTCAGTCTCTGGGGCTTCTCCTTACCCAGGACACAGCCATAAAACAGGCAGTGCTGGGGCTTTGTGCCAGCCAGCCATCTCCTTCGCTAGGCTAAGGTGGCTGCTCAAAGCACAGCAGACCCCAGGCCGGTGCTGCAGCAGGAGCTTTGCTTGCTCCTGCTTTCTGTGGCTGTGTGCTGCATGCAGGAAGGAGGGGAGCACAGTCTCCTCCACCTCTGCTCTGTGCAGCAGTGCCACAAAGCCCAGGGGCTTCATATCTGGGCCATGCTACATATAGCATCCATGGAGCCCCGCTGGGCTCCCAAGAGCCTTTCTGTCCCTCCAATCAAGGGCAAAGCTTTTCTGTAACCTCCCTTCCTTGTCCCTCAAAGATGGGGTGGGAAGGGCCTGGGTTTGGCTTAGTGCAGCGAGAAGTGTGAATCCCTTGCAGGCTGGAGCTCTGGGGCCTGGCCAGGCAGCCTGGGGACACGCAGGGGCAGGCGCTGCGCTGCGAGGCAGGTGAGCACTGCCATCAGTCAAGCCTAGAACTGCGATCTCTGCCGGATCTGCCAGATCAATAGCACTGATTCTCAGATGCTCTCCCTTACTCCTCCATCCTGTGACTCTCCAGCTCTAACAGCTTTGGAAGGGTCTCTCCCCAGGAGTGCTGCCACCAGATCCTGTTGGTTGGGACCTCATGTCTCCCCTCCCCAGGAATTAGCAGTGGGGGAGCGAATGGTTGCTGGTAGGGACCAGCTGCTGCGTGGGCATCCTGCTGTCACGTTTTGAGCAGGACCCAGAGTGTTCTGCTGTGCAGTGATTCATGAGCAGAAGGGAGAGGGAGAGACATTATCCCTTCTTCCTGTGCTTTGGGGTAGGCTGAGGGCAGGGAAGAGCTGCTCCTCTTGGGAAGGATATGCACACACCTTTCTCCTAGAAGTAGAGTGTCTTCTGCAGCAGGATGTCCTTGGGGCAAGGCCAGCTTTTAATTGCTGCTGCAGCACCAGACGCCCGAGTCTGGGTCCCTCTCAGTGCCTCTGCTCCCAGCCTGCCTCCTGCAGCTACTGGGGATGGTCCTTGAGCTATCAGGAGCAACGATGCCCACAACACACTCCAGTGGAATGGAAGGACTCCCTGAGTGCCCTGGTTTTCTCACCAGACAGGAGTTAGGGGCAGTTTGGCTGATTAGAGCTTCTAGGAGAGCTCTGTGCCCTGCCTCTGCCTGCTTGTCCATCTGTCCTGCCACACCGACCCACAGCTGCTGGTGTCTGCACGGCCGTGTCACACTGTGTCTGTTTGGCTACCTCCTCCCCGCCGTTTACGCTCTGTCTGTCTGTCTGTCTGTCTCTCCCGCCGGCCCCTCTCTCCTCCATTTGTCTGCCTGTCTGTCAGTATCAGATTTTCTCCTCACCACTCCGTTCCTTTCCTTTGGCCACTGTCTGGAGGCCTCTGCATTAAATGTAACTTGGGGAATGAATTTCTCAGCTTTATGGATAGCAGCCAGACTGCCATCTGCAGTGAAGGCACTAGCCGGGTACAGAACCTCTGCAAGGAGCCTCCTGCAAATACAAAGCTTGCTGCCAGCACTGCCCAGAAACTGCACAATCACCTGCCTGCTTCCACAGCACCACCAGCCAGCGATGTAAAGGCAGCTGAAACCTCTTGCAGTGGAATTTAGACAACAGCGTGCCTCCAAAAGCCAGTCCCTCAAGCCTGAATTCCATGGTTGCCTTTGCTTGCATAGCTGGGAGCGAGGGTGGGGATGGGAAGGAGAGAGTTTATGGAGATGCGGGGCTATGTAAAAGGAAGCCGTGTGTGCGTGCACACATGTGTGCGCGTAGTCACATGTGCTGCCCTAGATCACAGCTGTCTTTGCATGTAGACCTCGTGCTTGCATTTTTTTTCTGCCCTGACAGCATGGCAATACACCTCTGGTCTTTTGCCTGTTTGTGTTGCATCCATCTGCTTCCAGTCATGTTAGTGGTGGCTTCCTGCGTCAGTGTGCCGTGCCTTTAACCCCACGCTTCGCGCTGTCGGTCTGCACCATGCTGGGTCCACCCGTGTCGTGGTGTTGCTGTGCACATCCAGCTGTGTGGGACCCCACAGCCTGGGTCCATTCAAGACCCGGCTGCCGCAGCAGATCGGGTCAGACCTTTGGCCTCCTCATGGCAGCACGTTGGGAGCCCTGCTACGCACCCCCTGGGCATCACGGGCCCTCTGGCCAGCCTGGCTCGCTGTCCCCGTTTGGGGCAGCACACCCGCAGCCCACGGAGGGAGTGAGCAGCCAGAGCCAAGGTTTTGTAGAATTAGCAAAACCCGGCTGCACAGCCAGCTTGCAAAACCTCGGCACTCGGATGTCACCTGGGATCAGGTTCTGCTGGGGCAGAATATGACTTTTCATATCAACTTTCACAGTGCCAGCCCTTTTCGCAGAGCCCAGGTGGGGGGTGTGGGAGAAGGTGAGGACAGGGCAGGCCATCCTGCATGCCGCTGCTCTCTCCTGGGGTGCCTTGGGACCCAGACTCCCAGGGATAACAGCTCCCCGATGCTGTCCTCCTCTCCTGTCATCTGCACCTTGCCCAAGAGCAGGGAAGAGGTCTTTCACCAGGTTGCTTTCTGGCTCCAAAGACATTTTGCTCGTACAGAAGCAGCTCCGTTTAGCCCCTTCCCAACCATGAATGGTGATGGGAGCCTGGAAGGAGCCAGCTCTTGTCTGTATCCTCTCTGCCACCAGCTCTGGGGCTAAAACTTGAGGCTTTGGCATCACAGACAGAGCATCAGCTGTGTCCCCCGCTGTTGCCACCACCATTTCCCGTGTGGAGGAGACCTGTGTCGCACATCTCTGTGGTGACCTGCTGCAGACTGGCCTCCACGGGCACCCCAGCTCCACTCCTGGGGGAAGGGGGAGCACGTCCCCCCTCCTCAGCAAAACCCAAGCCCAGCTCTTCTCCCCACTTCCAACGCACCCTTCTTTCCCAGAAAACAACTCCCACGCTGCCGGGGAGGATGGGGGTTGGCAGCTCTTCTGCAAAACCTGACGTTCCCATGGCAATGGGGATGCAGAAAGAGGGGAACGGGGGATGTGTTTGGGGGGGTGGGCTCCGAACGGGACCCCCAGCACCCACACACGCCCCACCAAGACCAGGCTGGGGGGTGGGGGGGGAGGCCGCCCCGACGGTGCCCCCCTCTCCTACCCTGCCCCTCGCACCCCGAGTCCGGGGCGGGTGCGGGGCCGTCCCGCAGCGCCCGTGTCTGTGTGTGCCCCCCCCCTCCCCGCCCCTCGCCGCAGGGCCGGGGGCTGAGCCTCCGTGACGCCGCCCGGCCCTGATTTGCTGGAGCCGCCCGCCCGGCCCGGCCCAAACTGCGGGAGCGTCGCGCCCACAGCCCCGGCGGGCAGCAGCGGCGGCAGCACCGGACAGCGCCGGCGGCAGCGCGCCCAGCACCGGGCAGCGCCGGGCAGGTAGGCACGGCCCCGGCCACGGCCACGGCCACGGCTCCGCTCCGGGGAGGGAGCGGCAGAGGCGAGACCCCGCGGGAAGCGCCTCGCCGGAGGATGGAGCCGGGGCTGGGGGGTTGTGGGGGTGGGTACCACCGGGGAGGGTCCCGTGGATGCTCCAGAGGCTGCGCTCTAGAGAGCGGCGGTCACCGGGGCTGAACGCTCCCGTTGTTTTCGCAGCGGTACCGTTGCGGGGGGGGGGGGGGGGGGGGGGGGGGGGGGGGGGGGGGGGGGGGGGGGGGGGGGGGGGGGGGGGGG
>JAVSBS010025677.1:0-11793 GCA_033124195.1 Coracias cyanogaster
CGCGGCCAAGGCCGCCGCCCGCCGCCCGCTCCGGCCCGCCATGCCCGCCGGACTCCGGCCGCCGCGCCGGCGAGCGGACGGGCGTGGCCGAGAGCCAATCGTCACGCAGCAGCCAGGGAGGGCGGCCAATGGGCTGTTTGGACCCGCCCCCCTGCGCAAGGCCTCATGGGAGCTGTATTTCTGCGCCGCCGCGCAGCTAAAATGGCGGCGGGTGACGGAGGGGTTGCCTCGGTTCTCGGTTTTCCCTCCTCTCCGTGATATTCGGCGTTTCTCGTCTTAAGGGGACGTTTAGGAGCAGTGCCGAAGGGTCTGTGGTGTCCGCAGTGGCAGGCAATTGTGGGAATATCCCCTCAAGATGGCCAAGGCCCTGCCTGGAGTCTACTGGGATGTTGAGAGCACAGGGCCTCAGCACGCTGTTCCTAAAATGATGGGGTGCTTGGTGGGAAAAGGGGTGTCCGTGGGGAATAACCACCTCCAGGCTCAGTAGGGCCATAAATGCGGCAGGAGGACACCAATCAGTCAGGACTAGGCCAAGGGAAAGGCCTGAGTCGGGCACAGCGCTGAGTTGGGCACAGCCCCACTTCTGACAAGAGTTTAAATCCTCCTGGTTTTCAAAACACCTTACTTCTTGCCTGGTTTCACCAGAGAGCAGGATGGGAAAATTGTTCTTCTGTCCTTAACAGCTGTATTGTACTGAATTGGAAGATTTACCCCATCTTCTCATTGCACAAACTGTACCGAGATGCTTAATACCATGTGGGAGCTGCCATGGAAAGCCTGTTCTGGAATCAGCAGAAGCAGCAGATGATTGTTCACACATTCTTTATTATAAAAAAAAAAAAAAAAAAAGAAACCAATATTAAATTAAATAAATTACATTTCTGAGCTGGTTATACATCATGCATTTGTCATGGAAGGCTTCAGAGCCATTACACACCAACATCACTGGTACTGTTGGAGCAATAAAGGGCACGGAACATTAACGTTTTCCTACTCCAGCGTGAACTCGAGCTTCCCTAATTCTCTTGAGCAGGCGCTTGGAAATTTGGACTGAAATGGCCATGTAGTGCCTCCAGCAAGGCCATTTGCCCAGTGATGTTATATTTATTGCCAGAATTGCTCCATGGCTACAGAAATGAGGTCTCCTTCTTCCTGGGTCACCGAGATCGCGGAGCATATACTCGCTGCTGCCACTTTCAAGCTGTCTCTCTTGACATCCCATCCATTACGCTCGCAGGAATTTCAAGAAATACAATCTATTTTTTATACATGGTCTGTTGCTCTGAGGCTTCCTGCGTTTGGCCTGTCAGGCCCTGAGACTGAGATCAGCCTCCTGTAATTAACACTGAATGAAGACCTGGAAATTGGAATTTTCCTCGTTTAACATGATGCCACCTCAGAGATACAGAAATATTGATTAGCTGCTGTAGGATAGTTTCTTGTTCCATCACACCAATTTCTTTGTTGCTTTGTTCAAGCCAGCGAGTAAAAGTAGCACTCAGTAACAAAAGACCGTGAGTAATCATCCTCAAAGATAATTTAAGAGAATTAATCTCTTGATTTTACCTTATGGAACAAGCTATACATGGTTCTGAAAAAATCACTGCTAAGATTAAAATAATAACTTTAGTTAGTGGGTTTTTCCTTTTGGAAACTAACCTCCTTTGGTTTTATTACTCTCTCCTGCACCATGTAGTCAAACTGAGGTAGAGAAATGGTGACTTAGTTAATGAGGTGTTGCATAAAATCAAAGTGGCAGGGCCCTGATGTTGTTTCCTTTAATGGTTGTCTACCTATGATTGTTCATGAAGCTCTATTTTCCTTAAAAATGGGACATCTGGGAGCTGTAGGAAAGCTTTCCCACTTTCTCTCCCCAGAAAGCCATCTAGCAATCTGCTAGCGAATCAGCTCAATAATGTATATGTACTGCAAAATTGTACAGTAAAGCTAGCTAATATTTTTAATATCTTAGAGTAATAAAATAGCAATAACTTTAAAAATATAATTTACTTTAATTATTAAGGCAACTCTTTATTTTTTTGCATTCATGGAAAGATAACAGACTGTCCACTTTTCCTTCCATTGCTGTTCAGTTTTTCTTGTTGAGTCTTGCATTTTATCCCAGTGCTGGAAATATTTGGTAGGAAGGTTTGCAATTGAAACAAAAGCAATTGTTTTCATTGCCATTTGTGCCAGTATGTGTCTTTAGCTTAAATTTTTTATAACCTTATTTTCATAAAAGCCGTATTTGAGGTTGAAATGCATTGAAAAAGGAAGTGTCCCTTTAACCCTTGGCTTACACTTACATTTTTCAGGCTTTATATTGTCACCTTGTTATTACTGTCACAACATCAGCACCGGGTAAGAAAGGAAGGCATCAGAAAAGGAGACTAAAATAGCAGTTGTTATTAGCATCACTCAAATATAAAAGAACGTCAGGTTTTTAGAGATGATGAAGATTCAGCTGTCTGTCTGTGGGTTGGTGAGGCAGGCATGCTTGCCTGGGAGGTAGATGGTCCTGGTAGTATCAGTCTGTGGTGAATTTTAGTGAAAATCATCACACGTGTAGTAGAGAATTGCTACGGAAATATCACATACTATACAAGAGCCTTCTCTTGCTGCACAAGTGACCGTTTGAGAGCTTGTCACTGGCAGCCCTGCATAGCACAGGCTGTCACTTGGGTTGTTCCCTAGTTGCAAGCGTAAAATACACTCGCATTTCAGTTTTACTGCTCTGGGCCGGTGGCATCATGAAAAGTGTGCAGACAGAGCTTCCTTCCCTGTCCCTGAATTTGCTACTTGTAAGAAAAATGATCTGGGAAAAACATCTTTCCCCAAAACGCTCATCTGTGTTCTGGACTAAATCTTTTCGTTGCTCCAGTCAACAAGAAGATGGGAAGAGTCCAGACACGTTCACAGTCTAAGAGCCTTGTCTGGAGCGCCGTTTAGTCAGTAGAAAAATCCCTAAAAAGCCTCAGAGGGGGTTTGAACTGAACCCTGGGTTTTTTGAACACATACTCAACCCCCTGGGCAGGCAGGACACTGTGTGTGTAACACACAGTAACAAGGAATTCGCATTTCTGATTACAAACTAGTCCTATTAGTAAGAAAACCAAAAAGTGATGCAGACAGTAGCCCTCCGGAGATAGAGTACCACGGTGTTTGGGGTCTCAGAAGTACAGCGGTGGGGTGAGGCAGTGGTTTCAGGGTCGCAGAGAGATCCGTGCAGGGGGTCACGGAAGAGGGGCCACAGGGAGGGCGGCGGTGGTGGTACACGGACAGGAGGGGAAATTCGGGGGGCTGCCCTTACTGTGCAGACACCCCGGAGGTCAGTGCACGTTTTAAGACATTACCTTACAAAGCTGCGCTGCTGCACCTTGCAGGAGTTGCTTTTGCTCGTGAATCAAAGCCATGAAAGGCTCCTAATATTTGCCTGTATTTCACTTCATCAAGAGAAGAGGGAAAGAAAGAAGGGGGTGCCCAGATTGCGTAATGCCTGTGTGGGCAGAAGGGTGCGATTGTGTGAGACAAAAGAGAGCGCTTGGCAATAATGACTAAATCGTCCCATGCGCTAAGGCACCTGCCTGCCAATGAACGCGCTTCTCTTCTGTAATTAATGAGATGGCATTTCCTGAGTTCCTGCTTCCGTAGATTTTTGCTGCCTGCTCCAGAGTCCATCGCTCTGCATACCAGAAGTAGAGCAGGAGGGAGGGAGGAGTTTATCAATTCAAGAGGTGTGACGGCCTCTTGCTTTGCAAACTTATTGCATCCCCAGGTAGAAGTGCAGCTCTTCATGGAGGGATGGAAGAGAGGAGTCCGTTCGGGAGGGTTTGACCACACGCTGACGCTCCCTGCATGCTCACAGAGCTGTCTGGGCCTCTGAGTGGAACATGCTTCCAAACATCTCCTAAAAGGCACACAAGGCATGCTGCGTTAGGGTCGATGCCACGGCACAAGCCCAGCAACACAGCTCAGGAGTCACTCGGGCACGCAGAGAAATGCCACCAGAACCTCCAAACCTCCCCAGCCCTCCTCCATAAGGGAATGCTGGTGGTGGGGAGGTTGCTCTGCGTCCAGCTGTGTGTGGATAGCATGCGGAAGGTCTGCACGGGAAGGTATCGCCTTCCAGGGACCTGGGTGCAAATCGCTTCAGCATTAACAAAGTCTGCGCTGAAAACTTGACTGCTGACCCTGCTCTTGGGGTAAACCTGGTTCTCCGAGTTCATCCCAGTGGGTGGAGGCCACAGGTCTGGCTGTCAGCCTGAGCCCTGTGGCCTGGAATGGATGAAAGGACTCCCCTGGGGGCTAGTCTGGCTGCTTCTTCACCCCAGCCCCTGCTACAGCTCCGCATGAGAGAGATTTTAAATTATTTTTGCAGCTACCTTTTCAAAGCACTACAGTTGCTAGCAGTTTGCCTGGCAGTAGTGCTGGGAACTTCCCACCTAATCAATCCCAACCGTGACTTCTGATTTCCACCTTATGCCCACAGCTGAAGAAGTGATCCCTGGCACTAGGACTAACCTCCTCCAAGTTCTTGAACTCTGCACTGCTTTCATCCACAGACTCGTCATAGATGGAGAGCTCTGTCTGATTCGGCTTCTGTGCAGGGAAGAATGAAATTCACAAATTAGCAGAGTGCAGGGTTGAAAGAAATGAAAAAAAATTATTAACCCAGGTTTAAAACATCACACATACTCCGAGGGAAATGCCCAGGAAGAAGGGGCACAGAAGGAGCCCTGTCTTAATTGTATCTCCTCTGACGGAGCTGGCATTTACCTATCGCTGTGCCGGGATACGAGA
This sequence comes from Coracias cyanogaster, assembly GCA_033124195.1. Taxonomy (NCBI): domain Eukaryota; kingdom Metazoa; phylum Chordata; class Aves; order Coraciiformes; family Coraciidae; genus Coracias; species Coracias cyanogaster. The sequence continues at coordinate 4,801 of JAVSBS010025677.1, forward strand.
TACCTTAACTTATTCTCAGGAACTAACACTGCCCGGGTTCCAGCTCTGGTTATCATGCAATACACCAACGCATATTTGAGGAAGCAGCCTCTCTGACCCTGCGTCGTCAGCGTGTGCCACATTCCGGCCCTGGTCTTTTCTCCTCACACCACGTGAAGCATTCACAGATGCTGGGGCTATTCAAGGACAGGGGCATGTGCTTTACTTTCCTTTCTAAGGGCCAAGTTCTACCTTTATGTGCAGCTGCCTGTTCCAGCCAGCATCAAAGTGAGGACATAGTGCTGGAACAGCTCTTTTGGCTTCTCCAGGCTGGGTCAATATTCATCTCCCAGCTAGGGGTTTGCAGAAAACATTTCCAAATTCCCCTTGAAATCAATTTGGTCAATAGGTGCTTGACCCATATGTGAGAATTAGGAGATGAAATGTTTTGTTGGATTTAGACCTTTACCACTTGAGATAAACAAGAAACTTTATTAGGTGCAGTATTGAGTTGTTATTCTTGCTTTGTGCTGACGCAGCGTGTGAGCCTAATAGTACAGGACTGTGAGCTGGAGAAAGATAGGGGAGCAAATCTACCTCTTCTAAGATGGGCGGATGGACAACTTCTTTGATATTTGCCAGCGCAAACAAGACAGCGTCGTGGATCGTCAAGAAGATGTGACTTCTGTCCAGGCCTCCTTCCTCAAAGACTCCTCCTGTGCTAATATCGTTGTACACCTGAGCTGAAGAAAGGAAAGATGTGAACAAGAAGGAAACCGAAGAAAGAAGCCTTTGAAGGTGTGCATGGCTGGTGGTCTTCTGAGCTAAAGCAAGGCTGGGATGCATGGGGACAAAGCAGGTTTGCTGCAGAAATGAAGAGTGTAGGGGTCTATTTTTCTACATGCTAAATGTGGAGATGTTCAGTCATATCACTTTCCAAATAAAAGGACCTATTTCACACACACAGAACAGTGTTTCTCTTTCCTTTCGTCTGTTCTCTACTTTCATCTGGTCTGGTTTGGTCCAACAAAAGGCTGACAGCTCGCACAGTTTGCATAAAGAACACAAAAAGATCTCCTGCCTGTCAGGAGCCCATAGATGGGGGAAGATGACATGGAAATGTGTTCTTCCTGGATTCTTACCATGCACGTTTGCCAAGAACACTTTAATCCCAATCTTCTGATAACTGGAACACAACTAGAAGGGATGAGAGGGGAGAGAGCATTAATAACACTGCTGCTCCAGCTGTGTGTTTATACATGAAGTCTTTTATCAAGGGCTTTACACGTGTGCTGGGGATGCTGAAGGACAAAGCCACACACACCTTCTGTTGAGAAGGGTAAACAACTTTATCTGAGCTGCCTAAGAGAGTAGGAGGTACCTGGGTGATATGTTACTTGGCCATGTTTGTAGTGCAGAACTAACCTTGCCCAGTGCTTTTGTGCCCATGAGGTCAACAAAACACACTCCACTCATGTCTAAGATGATGGTGTGGAAGCTGATATAGGGCGGTGCTGTCATCATAGGGTCAACATCTGCTGTAGACGTATTGAAGGTGCTTCCTTGGAGAGTAGTGGTGCTGCCCAGCTCACCAGAGGTGTGCATTTGCCCAGCACCGTTGGTAGGTGGACAGAAGGTGACATAGGAGATGCTGGCACCATTAGCGGTTGTCTGGTTGTTGTTGGTATCTGTTGGAGAGGTGCTTTCAAAGTCTTTCTGGAGCTCTTGCAAAGACAAGGTCTACAGCAAAGCAGAAACGCACAGTTCAGTGCAGGGCACAACTGATGGGGGAATGCTCTTCAAAAGGGCACTTTTGGACTGTAACGCTGACAGCGGTGCATCCTTAGAGAAAGGCGATAAGCCCAGTTTCTAGTAGATTGTTCACCTTGTTTCTGTTCTAGCCATTTCTATGGCTTTCTTGCTCCCAGCCATCTCCAGTTTTCCTGCATCTTAAGGTTTTGGTTATTGCGGGGAATGGAGATGCGGGTGGGAAGGAAAGGAGGCGAGAGGTGGTAAATGTGGCTATGAAGCCAGTGCAGAAAATCCCGTGTCAAGAGGAGCGGTTTGATGGGGTCTTATTCACCAGCATAGGAACCCAAAACTGAGTTACCTTGTTCTGCCTCAGTAAGAATTTCGGTAGCTTTGTTGGTGGTTGTGCTGTCCCTTTCTCCTGCCGTTTCACATATTTCTTCCTGGCTAAGTACACTTTACCAGGATCCACCCCGGTCTGTGGAAAAGACAGAGAGAGTTTTCTTTGAAAAAGTCTGCTCAGCCCTGTAGTCAGAGGCTGCTCTTTCTTTCCTGCTATTCCCCAGCCTGTGGCACGTGGCACCAGCTGTAGACCAGAGTGAGGTCATCCTGATGGCAACCAAACAACAACATCTTCAGTAATTCAGGGTACCTGCACGTGCGGGGTGGAGAGACTTGCAGTAGCAGGATGACCCTGCTTTGGCAGAGCTTGGAGGAGGATACCTGCCAGGCTTCAGGCAGGACCTCTCAAATGAGGTCTACGAAGTCTTAAAGATCAGGGAGAAATGGGTGGAAGAGTAGAGGATGGATGTGACCATCCTTCATGATCATCCTTGGCTTAATTATCTCCACATAGCAATACAGGAGGGAGCAAGGGCTGTTTGGGATCGGCTGCATGCAGCCAGTGGTTAGGGAATCGCTCACCTTGGCTATAATCTTCTCACGGAATATCTCTGAGTTGGCAAAATACAGTGGCGAGCAGTAGGTCACAATTTTAATCCCGTTAAGTTCATGTACCTGCAACAGAGACGAGCTCAAACCAGGCTTGACAGGGGGTGCAGGGTGAAGTTTGGGCAGCAGGTAGCTGAGAAGGTCAAACTGAGCAGCAGCTCTCCTGCTACCCTGAAACGTGCAGCAAACAACCCCTCTGGGACAGAAACATGGGCTAGAGCTTCCTGGTCACATCAGGTACCCGTGGCAAAGAACAGCATTTTCTCTGAGGGTGTTTTAGCTTCTGCTCACCTTGCTGTAGGCTTTAGGGTTCTTGTAGATGTCAGTGGAAGTTGCTTGGCCCAGGGCAGAGCCATTCCGGCTAGGAGGAAAGAAGCGAACGGAGTTAGAATAAAAGTTGCAGGGGAAAGAAAACTGCTTTGCTTCACATTCCATACTAGGATTTGAAAATTTGCTCTGTGAAAATAGTGAGATTTCATCCCTGCAGAGTCTCCGGGGCAAAATAGAGTCAGCAGTTTGAGATCCCAGGCTGGGAAATATTCATAAAGGGCTTTGATGGATTAAAAATGGTGTGAAATCTTCACGCCAGCCTCTGCACATAGACAGACTTTCTTTTGATGAGCAGGATTTTCTGCTGGGTACTATGCAGGTAGCTCTTTGTGCTGAAGTCAAATACCTTCCAACTTCCCCCTGCCTTGGGATGTGCACATCGGTAACCGTGCGCGGGAGTGGGAATGCAGGCAGTAAATTAGCGCCTGCCATTCCTGTCTGCACATTCCAGGGGCCAAGGAGGACACCTGCACTCCCCCAGGCTCCTGCCGCACGTTCCTTCGAAACATGGGCCAAAGGGCAGTTATAAAAATAATCTGTCATCTCTTCTGCAACCGGGAGATATTCCTTCTCTTTCAGCTTTTGTAGCTACACCAATACTTACAACTGGGTATGGAAAACCACAACCAGCACGGAAAACCCCACGCCCACAGCGACTCCGTAGGGAAGGCTCAGGAAGAAAGCGGACAAGAAGCTCACCAGCCAGACCAGCTGCAGAAAGAGAAGACGGCAGGTCATTTTACTGTTGTGTGATGATGGATGGAAAATGGCTCTGTGCTGATATTCTGGACCCAAAGAACTACACAGGATCAAAAGACCAAGACCTGAATTCTGCAGCTATTCTAATGATACAGCTTATTGCATGCTTTCATGTGAAACCTCATCGCTGGGAAGCTTGCCAGAAGCCCCAGTTTTCCAGATACATAAGCAGCCAGTGCGTTTCTTCACAGCTGCATGAACACCCGCAGCACTCACTCAGATCCAAAAGAATCAGACAAACTAGTCAAGAAAAGGCTCCTGCAGCTCAGCCCATCTGCTGCTCAGGGACTGCCCCCAGCCCCGAGAAAGCTCCTGCTGTCAGTCAGAGCATTTCAGGAGGAATGAGTGTCTATCTGAAAAGCATCCGAGCACCCACTGTAGGTGATCTGAACACCGAGCAGATTTGCTGGCAAGGTGTGACAGCACACCAACAGCTGCTCCAGCTCTCAGCCCAGAGCTCTGCTGTTTGCTGTTTTTATACGTTAGCGCTTGAGCATCTCCCTGCAGGTGGAATTCACCCTGCCTAAGCGTATAAACCTGAGAATTGTTATTGGGTTATTACATCCTCAAGACTAATAAACCCTAACATTGACCTTGATTACTTCGGTGTCTTAGTTTATATGCATTGTGCATATAAATGGCAAGTCAGGGCTTCCCTCCATCCGGCCTTCACACTGGGCTGTGTCTGTGGAGCAGGGTTAGCACTGGAACACAACCAGACGTGGGGTAATGAATGCTCATTGGCCTGACATCACCCAGAAACAGTGTTCCCCATTTTGGGACAGGATGCTGAATCTAGTTCAAATTCCAGGGAGATTAAGGTCAGGGGAAAGCAGTTCACTGCTTTGGCATCTGCCTGGTCCCCACGCTCTCTGCACCTCTGGGCTCTCCGTGGTTGCTGGCTGGTAGCAAGAACTTTGTTCCAACAGCTCAGTGGAGACACAGCACAGCTGGGATGGTGGGACTGGCTGTGCCATGGAGGGCAACGGGGCAAACCAAAGAGGTTTCTTATGGCTGTTCAGCACGTCTGGCAGAGACCCTGGCAGGGTGTTCCCCAGACCGTGCATCTCCACTCAGCCTGCTGTCCACTCAGATGTCTGCCCAGGCTTTGGGCTGTGGAGCTCACGAGGCCAGTTTATTCTCCCCTCTACGAGCTCTGATAAAGGCCAATAACTTCACCTGCCCTCACATGAATGAGCTGACTGAGACCTTCCATCCTACCCACGAGACATCAGCAGAGCCCGTTCAGAGGTGCGCTTAAATAGCCATAAGTGATTCCCGACAGAGAATCGCATCTTCCCACGGGCAACTTTCCCGCTCCGCCGGTTCTTGCCTGCATAACTGTGTCAGCTCAGACCTCGCACGTCCCTGGTCCACTCCATCTGCTGGGCTCACTCCAAAGCATGGACCATTTTTTTGTAGCTCATGCTCTGTGCTGGAGTGTGCCTTCACATCGTCATCACACCCCTGTGAAATCTCTGCCTGGACTGATAACCCATCTCTTCTCCAGCGTGTGTTTGAACAGTATTTTGGGAAAGCTCTTGATGACTCAGGTCAGCCCCTTTGGACTCCTGATTTCTCCGATAAGGCGGTTTGTCGGGACCTGACAGGATATTGGCTCCGTGTCCACACACACCACTCAGCCGTGGGAGTCCTGTTCAAACACTGTCTTTTTATGTCAGACATTTCCAAATTCCGTTCTCACTCCCCCGCACCCCCTGCCTGGGTTTATACATCAACCAGTGCCTGGAGTCCTTATCGCTGTGAAGGGCTCTCCTCACCCTGAAGGGCTATTGTGTGAGTTTTTAAGTCATGACTCCTAGATATTGAGCAGGGCCGGTTTGGCTAGTTCTGGGCAAACAGGCTCCCGCAGTTGATTGGCATTTAAACAGAGCAGGTAATAGTTCAGGCCTCTCTGATATGTGCGTGAAGCATGATGGTGCTCAGCTGGGCAGGACGGGCTCCGCCGCTGCTTGGGACATCGTTGGCGAGGGGTTGGAAGAACAATCGCACTGAGAGAGTGAAACCCACCTTCTGTAGGGGACTCAAACCACCCCCCTGCCCAAAACCCTGCCAGGGTCTACCCTGCTCATCCCACTCTACCTCACACAGCCATGAAGAAAAGTGGGTGCCTCCCACCCATCCCCGGACACTCACACAGTCCAGCTTGCTCTTCTTCCACAGGTAGAAGGGATCAGCCAGCTGCTTGAGGGAGTTTTTCAGGTTCACGGCGATGAGGGCTCCCAGGACGGACTGTGGAGGAGAGGGGATCGTATCAGCTGGGCCGCGGATGTGCAGGGGGGATGTGCCACATTTTGCAGCAGGTGCTTCTCTTGGTCCAAGGGAATGGGAAAGGGTGGTGCTGACAAAGATCTCACTTGGATCTGAACATGATAATTTTGACTGTTCTTGCTTCTAGAGACACAGTGCAGCCAGGACCCCAGGCCAAGTGCAAACCGTGCAGCGCAGGAGTTTGCATCAGGGGATTTTGGAGCAAGGTTCTGCCTTCACTTGGGTGTGTAGAGTATGTGACACAACAGCCACGCTGTTTGCACAGATGTTTGTGTTACCTTTGGAAGAGGTTCGAGGTAGATCCCAAGAGCCAGCATGGTCACCATAACCACCAAGGCCACAAAGAAACTTGCCACCTGCAAAACAGTAATAAATAACTTCAGCAAACATCAAGGTCTTCCTAAACCCCCTCTGGGTCTTTCCTCTCCTGCTGCTTCAGCCAACGGCACAACTGGTCACTGCAGTGTCTTACATGAGCAGAGGATCGCCTCTGAGAAGCAGGCTAGGATTTTATAGATCTCACAGATAACCCCAAAATTCCCTCCCGTGGTAGCTCTGCTCAACTGAGGGAGCCAGGCTGGGAATGTAGATTTACAGCCCTACATATGTGACCAACCCAAAGAACCATCCAGGGAACAAAATGGGCTTGGGGAGGGAGGAAATTCTGCTTTAACGAGAGCAACGTGAAGCGCTTGTCTATGGAGCTTCTCCGGACAAGAGGAGTTTCTGATCAAGTAGAGTCATGTAGGGAAGAGAGGAGGAGAAGGTACTAACTTGTGATTTCCCTCCTGCCCCGTCAACGGCGAGGGTGACAGAGAGAGCACAGCAGATCACGTGGATTTTGAAGAAGGATCCAAAGAAGTTGCTGCAGCCCAGGGCCAGCATTTCCTGTGGAGATGGAGGAATATGGTCATCAAAAAGGGGAGCTGCCTG
>JAVSBS010025678.1:0-16212 GCA_033124195.1 Coracias cyanogaster
CAACCCGGGCGTGGTCGAATATCTGCCGCTGGCGGAGGATTTCGCCCCGGAGTACGTCAATGCGTTCGAAGTCGGCATGAAGAACGTGCTGATGGACGGGCAGCTGACTCTGAACGCCACAGGCTTCTTCTATGACTACACGGACTATCAGGTCTCGCAGATCGTGGACCGGATTTCTCTGAACGAAAACTTCGACGCCCGGATGTGGGGGCTGGAGCTGGGTCTGGGGGATGTGGGAGCATCTTCTGCTGCTCCAGGGGTTAACCCTGCCCCTGAGTTTACATTCCTGTGTGATGGGAAACGTGATACAGCAGCCCTGGCCTCCAGCCTCCTTACTGCCTGCCCTGCCCCCTGAAACCAGGGATGACAAGTCCTGGCTGCAGCCCTGTGGGAGCAGTGAGATCCAGGGGCAGCGGGGGCTCGTCCCTTGTGGGCTGGGGGCTGGCAGGTCCCTGCCATGGGAGGGACCCTTCCGGGGCTGGTGTGGGGACCTTCCCCTTGGCTGGGAGCAAAGCTCGGCTGGTGAACACGTTGCAGCCCTGCCTGGTGGCCCTCCAGTGAGGCTGGTGGGTCCAGGCAGGTCTCCAAGGACCAGGAGAAGGTGCTGCAGAGGATGGGCTGTGGCAGAGGATGGGCTGTGGCAGAGGATGGGCTTGCTCAGAGCAGGGTGAGCAAGTCAGGAAGGGATTTGAAAGCAGGTAGTGAAAGAATTGAGCTGGGAAAATCTAAATAAAATCCCCAGGGTCTCTTCATAGGTTAATGCTCTTCAGTCAACAGGGACAGGGTGTCTCGCCTTGCTGGAGGCACCCCTAGAAGAGTGCCTTTGGCCCCAGCCAAAGTCGCTTGGTCCCAGAGGAGGGGCTGCCATGGTGGGGGAGGACAGGCTGCGGACACAGGCGAGCTCTGGGCAGAGCATATGTGGGTCTGATGGGAGCACTGGCTCCGCTTTGGGAGTGATGCTCCTCCAGGGAGGGGTGGAGGATCTCGGCTGTTTGCAGAAGCAAGGAAAGGGCAAGAGGAGCCCAGTGGTCCTGGACGGGAGGGTGAGAGGAGCTGTTTGCAGTCGGGAGGGGGTTAGAGAGTTTAGGGTCTGGCTGTGGTTTGCTTTGCCTTCCTCCTCCTCCTCCTGTTTCCAGCGTGTAGGAGGCATCTTCGGCCTCGCCAGCAGCATCAGGCTGCTGTGGGTTTGGCAAAGCGAGCGGGCACAGCTCTCTGCCCCGCTCTATAAATACAGCAGCTTCTCCGGGGCCGTCTAGACAGGAAGCAGCCTGAGAACTGGGAGAAAACTCCCCGTTAAAGGGTACCGGCAGCCTGCGCTGGGAGCCCAGGGGAAACTGGCAACCGAAATACTCCGAAGTGCCCAGGAAGCTGCTCTGAAAGGGGCTGCAGAGCCCGGGAGCCTGGCTGCTGCCCAGCTGGGTGCCAGGCTGCCTGGATGTGGTGAGGTCTTGGCCCTAGGGCTGGGCAGGAGCTGCTGCCTGCATCCCGCAGGCAGTGTCGAGCTCCTCCTGCCCTCTGTGCCTCACCCTTCAGAGTGCAAAGATTCTCCAGAACCTTCCTTCTTCCCATGTCCGGCAATGGGGAGAGCCCTGCACCAGGCATCTTGCTTCCAAAGCCAAGGGATCCAAGGAGCTGGGTGAGGCAGAGGAGGGTGAGGAGGCAGCATGGCTGTGCCATGGAGCAATTCCATCAGTGCAGCCGCATCCACCCCCTCCACCCCACTCTGGCCTTCCTCCCTCCCAGCCCAGTCGGTCCCTCTGCCTCCCATCCATATCCTGGGGAGCAGCTCTAGGGAGTGGATCCTCTGGATCCCTCCCTCATCAGAGCTTGGAAATGACCCAAGGACACCACTGCTTGAGTCCTTCCCTCTTTCCAGGCGCTGAACCTGTTAGAGTTTGCTTCGCATTGCTTTCATTTTATACCCTTGCAGAGAAAAGTCCTCATCCCGGTTGTTTTGTTCCTGGATGTGGCTTTTTTTCCACTATAAATATCCAAGCATTGCTTGAAAGAGAAAAACAGCTCTAGGTAGTGGGGGAAAAATCATAGCCCGTGGGTAATGACACATAATTACAGCCTCTCTCCTGATGAAAGGAGCTGCCATTGGGCTCCTAAATGACAGTGTGCAGAAAACGCTATTATCAGATTATCCAAGTGGCGGAATCTTTGCAGCAACAAGAAGGCAAAATGCATCTGCCCCTGGGGAGGAGGAGCAGCCAGCATCATCCTCTGCTGTAGCAGCACGGGACAACGAGAGCTGGGGATGCAAATCCCGCAGCCGAGGGGATCTCCGCAGCATCCCAGGCTGTTTGCTCCCCCTGGAAACCTGCCTGGCTCCCCCCAGCTCCAGGGACTGTCCCCATGTCCCCAGCAGCCCCGGGTTGGCCTCCGTGGGTGCTGCTGCAGGGGAGTGATGAGGGAGCGTGTCCTCCATCTGCCCAAGGGATTTGTTTTTGCTCTTTGCCTGTATCACTGTAAATGCTGTAAATTACCCGCATCCGTTATCTGGAGCTTCCTCCCTGCGAAGGCGAGATAACAGCCAAGGGAGGCTGCTGTTATGACTCTGATCAACTTCAGCGCTTTTATCTACCCCTGGAGATCTTCTGGGCCTGATCCAAAGATAGCAGAAGACTTTCTCAGGGTGGAGAGCCAGGAGGACAGGCAGTGCCCTGTCCCTGCCCCGGCTCTTGAGATAGCGGCTGTCCTGGGCAGAGTCACCACATCCTGACCCATCACCGGGGCAGCTCAGAGCTGCTGCCCACCACTGAGCCTGGTCCCTCTTTCCCCTCGCAGGGAGCGAGCCCAGGGCTGGACCACTCCATCCCCAGGTCTCTGAGAGTGCGGGCACTTCCCTGAAGCCCGAGCAGCCTTGGGATGAGCAGAGCATCAGCACAGCTAATGGGAAGTGCCGGATGTCCCCAGGGACAGCTTATTACACATCACAGCCCTGCGAGAGCCCGGCTGGAACAGTGCGACATTCATGCACAGCTCAGCGTCAGCGCAAGAGGGGCAATGTCAAACAAACGTAATTAATTTCCCTCTGCAAATCAATCGGGGGGCAGAAGTCAAGCCCGCTAGGTACAGGAGATGCACTGCAGTGAATAATCCTCCCCATGGACGGATGATCCGCGCTGCGCTCCCGCGGGCACGCTGCTCGCCTGCCGGCAAAGGAAAGAGCTGCCTGCCTGGGCTGGAGGTGAGGGGTTATCCGCAGCCCTCTGCGATGGATGACCCGGGGCCAAGCCTGGCAGGTCTCCTGTGCAACAGGTTTCTCACATGGATGGGTCTGTCCTTTACCCGGCAGCTCTGGCAGAGCTGCCAAGAGCACCCAAGGGGAAGCAGAGCACTGAGCATCCTTTGTCCCTACCTCCGGGTGACAGTGGGAGCCTGTCCTGGAGGGCCACCAGGTTGGGGACTGGCCTAACTGCTGGCCTGGCTGCAAACACCACTGTGCAACTGCCCGCCCCAATTGTCTGCGGACAATAAAATATCATCTGATGTCTTCATGAGCTTCTAGGGACTTGACAATCCCAGGGTAGCCGAGCTCACTGCTCCGGCCGGAGGGGCTGGACCTGCCTGGCTCCCAGCGCTGGTCCCTCCACGAGCAGTCACTGTAGAGCAGCTCAGAGCTGCCCTGTGCTGAGTGGAGGTGCCGGGGGGGTGGTTCTGGTTGGTCAGGACCCTCTGCCCTACAAGGGCACACCAAGGGCAGGGGCAGAGAGCTCTTATCAGACGTGCTTTAAAATGAGATACCGCAATAACATCAGGGAAGTGGCAAAAACCAGCTGGGCTGGGGCCCTTTGGAGGCAAGGCAGGATGGCTGCAGTGCATTGCTCTCCCTGACTAGCCTTGCTCCATACAGCTCCTGCTCGGTCTCCTAAGTGCTGCACCTCTGGGCAGAACCCAGAGTGACTGCGGGTGCCCCGGAGCTGGTCCTCTCCTCTGGAGCGAGCTGCTGCTGGGGCAGTTTGGCGGGCAGGGACTCCTGGGGGGTGCATTTCCCTTCATCACCATCAGAAGAGCAGCCAAGTACCAGCAGATGGGGGATGTTGTGATGCTGCTGAGATGCAGCCACAGAAGGAAAAGGCCAGTTTGGGTCAATGCTGATAGCAGAGAAACCTTCCAGCGAGGCGAGCGCTGGGGAGCCAGCCCGCTGCCCTGCAGCCCGTGCTCTGCCCGACCCAAGGCTTTGCCCTGGCACAGCAGCACCCCGGAGCTGTCGTGGTGTGTGCAGGACAGGGCTTTGTGTGCAAGCAACGCTGCCACAGGCTCCGACCTGGCCTGGCCAGGTGGCCAAAGTCCAGCCAATGACCCTTGATTGAGATGGAGCAGAGAGGGGGCTTTGTGTAACAGGCAGCGCTTTGCTGCTTCATCATGCCTGCGAGCTGATGTGTCACCCCTGGCATTGCTGGTTTTCCCGTGTCGCGTTTCCCCGGGGAAGCTGGTGATTTGAGAGCTCCCAGTTAGGGTCCTGCTGGCCCGGGGCAGGGGGCCTGGCCGGCCACTGGCCCTTGAGAAGGGCTGGACTTCTCCGAGGCAGCACAGACAGGCCAGGTCTGTACATCCCAGGGAGCTGCCGGCCTTGGCGCAGCGCGCTGAGCCGCTCTCCGTGACTCAGATGTTCCAGCTGATGGGAAGAGGTTCGCCAAGGTCGGACAACGCACCTGGAAGTCTCTGCTGGGCAAACCCTGCCTGGCTGGGAGGGGAGAGCAGGGAAAAGGCACGGTTGTGCCTTGGGGATGAGGAAGGAGGGTGGCATGGGCACAGCCTGCCCTCGGAGCTGGCTCCTGCCTGGGCACGGACAGGGATGGCCGGCGCACACGCGTGTGCTCGGCGCTCTGCCCTCTCGCTCCCGCTCGAAGCCACAAGCCCGGCAGCTGCCTGCAAGCAGCCCCGCACCCCGATGTGCTCCGGCCTTTTCAGGGAGAGACGGAGCTGACAAAGTCTTTTTCAGCGGGATCTGTCAGGGAAAAGCTCTTTGTTCTTCAGCATTTGCTCTTGCCTCCCCCTCTCCAAACCTAAACTAGATGCATCTGCTTTTGTTTTCTAAATGCAGAATTAGGGACTGAAAAGAGCCCCTTTGTAGTGGGGAGGAGGGGAGAGCTGCAGATCTTTAACTGGGAAGGCAAGGTCAGGGGGGAGCCGCTCTATTGTGCTGACTCTCCTCCTCCAGCTCAGCCCTTTCTGTGCCCCCTCTTCACACTCCGGTTCCCACTAGAGCCACTCAGGAGATGCCGGGAAACCCGCCTGGGTGGGCGAGGGAGGACAGGCTGCTGCCCCAGCCCCAGCCCAGGGGCTCTGCCGGTGCCCATTGGCATCACCGCTGCCGTTCCCGTGCCCGCTGGTGCAGATTCGCCCCGCGGTGGGTTCGGCTGCTTCTCGGTGCCGCAGCCGAGAGCCGGTGTGTGGAGGTGGGCGGCAGAGGAAGGTCACCCCACGGCCTTGGGCTGAGCGTGTGGGTGGGCGCACGTGGAGCCTGGAGGGTGTGCGTGTGTGTGCACACGTGTGCGAGACCCTGCGCAGGGACGCAGATGGGACCGTGTGTGTCCCTGCGGGCAGGGTTTGAGGGTGCCTGCCCTGCGCCCTGCCCTGGGCTTGGTCCCGGGCTGTGGGAGCAGGGAGAGCTGGCAGGAGGCTGCGGGAGCTGCACTGGAGCAGGGAGCTGCTCCCCACACGCCTTTGTTCCTCCCCAGCCAAGACAAAACCCTGCAAGCCCCAGCCTAACAAGCCTCTGTCTTTCACTGGCTCTTTTCTGTGCCAGGGCAGCTCGGCAGCGTGCCTCCCGCTTCGCAACCACGTTCCTAAGGAGATGGAGGACCCAGACATTGCCACCAGCCCGGGGCAGGACGGCAGGGCCCGGAGCATGGCTGCAGCCCAGTCATTCTGAGGCCAGGAGCCTCTCCACTGCCATGCAGACCTTTGCCCAAGACACCAAGGAGACATCTCCCTGTGGTGGCCATGCCAGCTTGCCGTGGACCTTGCCACCTCAGCCCAGTGCCCCTTCCCTGGCCAGCCCGATTGCATGGCTGCCTCCAGCTTCCTCATGCTGGCCTGGACAGAGAGATCCCATGGAGTGCGCTGCCCCAGCCCTGCTGCCCCAAGGGTTTGAGATGGGATTTTCTAAACCAGCATGAAGCCCTGGGTGAGCCTTCACGGCAGCGCTGAGCTCCAGGCAGTGCCTGGCGGCACAATGAACCTCCTGGCTGAGCAGAACCTGCCGGTTTGGTGCATCTCCCCCCAGCTGGTGCTCAGGCACGGCCCCGGGGATGGCCTGACCCGCGGTCAGCTTTTCAGCTGTTGTGGTAACTGAGACCTACTTTAAGTTTTTCTTAATCCTGTTCTTGATTCACTGCGGCTAAAGTGAAACAAGCCCAGGTTCATGTGAAATCAGCATCTGCACTGCCTCGAAATTACATCACCACTGCAAATGCATCACCCCCGAGTCCAGGAGAAGGGTCACGGGCTGGCAGGAGCTGGTGGTGCCAAGGCACAGTGCCCCAGCCCTCTGCCCATCCCTGTGAGCTGCGGCAGGCAGCGAGCTCGGCCTTGGTCCTTGTTGCTCCCCAGTCTCAGCCGTGTCCCTTGGCAGCCCCCCATCCACTCTGGGGAGCGTCCATCTCCCCGTCCCTCCTGAAGGACCTGCTGATGCTCTGCTTATGCCACCAGAGGGTGACAGCTTGTGGTCACTCCGGTGCTGAGCCCCGGTGTGGTGCTGAGGCCAGGGATGCAGCCGAATCCTCCATCCTCCCAGGAGCAGGGGATGGTTCTCCCCATTTTCTGCCATTTGCAAAAACCTGGACTTATAAAGGCCCAAGAACTTGTGTCCCATTGACACAATCAAGCAGAAAACCACCCCCAGGGGACAGCAGCAGCAGAGGTGTGAGCCTGTCCCCTTTCCATCAGGACGGTGCATTCCCGAAATGTCCATTTCTGGGACAAAAGCTCAGCAGCAGGCATGGCCGCTGCTGTCGGGCAGCTCCCCCAGCTTGTCGGGGGGCCCAGCAGCCTCGTGAGCTGGGCACCTTCAGCACAAAGTGACCTGGCTCCCGGCTGCTGGGCGATGGAGGAAAGCACGGCTGGGGGTGGGTGGCTGCCCGGGGAGCCCCAAAGTGTCGGTGGCTGGGGCCAGCTCTCCTGCCCTGCTGTCGTTGAAACCCTCCCCGTGTTCAGCTTGCTGGGAGAAGCAGCATGTTGCCTTTCCCCCCCTTCTCCCTGTCCACACCTCGCTCCTCCTGGGAACAACGTGTCCATGGGTCTTGGCACGGCGAGCGGAACCGTTGCCTGGAGCAGGAGGAGGCTCCTGCGGACGGGTGCCCAGCATTTGGTTCAAATACAGCCCCGGTGACTGACAGGGCTGGTTCTGCCCGTCCTGTTCCCTGCTATAACTTAATCACTTGCACGTTGCCTCGCGCGGGTCTTGCGCTGCCAGCTGGAGACGTCTTCATTCTGGGATGCCCTGACCCAGGGCTGCTCCCGCGCTTGTGCCTCCTGCACCAGCCGTGTCCCCCCGAGCCAGCCCAGCTTTGGGGACCTCGTCTGAGCTGCCCACACTGGGGCTCGGTGGGGTGGGCTCCCACAGCAGAGCAGCCAGGCGCACTGGTGTGCCAGCGTCCCGCTGTGCCACCCAGCTCAGAACCCAGCCTGGTCCCAGCGCAGCCCTGAGCACCAGGTGACGTGCTGCGTGGGCATGTAGGGGTTTTCGGGGTGCTCTGTGCTGGAGCTGCCTGTTCCTGCTCCAGACCAAGGCTGCCCGACCTACACAGGGCAGGGACGGCGGCGGCGGGCGCTCCGGGATGGTTCCGGGGAAGAATCTGAGTCCGGCCACCCCTTAAACATCAGCTCGCAGGGTGCTCCCCACGGGAGCTGCCTCTGGGGGTGCAGGGCACGGGAAACACCGGGGTGCAGGATTCCCGCGCCACGGGCCCGAGGCTTCCCCGGTGCCACCGAGGGCGCGGGCAGGAGCATCCCGCAGCGGAGCATCCCCAGCCCGGGCTGCTCTCGGGGCGACAACCGCCGGCGGAACGCAACGGGGACCCCCGGGAGCCCCCGGGGGTGCGGAGGGAGCGGTCGGGCCGGCGGCGACTACAAGCCCCATCAGGCCGTGAGGAGGAGGAGGAGAAGGAGGAGGAGGAGGAAGGCGGAGGAGGAGCCGGGGGCAGGCGGCGGGGCGGGGCGGGAGCGGCTCAGTCCGGCGGCGGCGGGCGCACGGCGGGGACGCGGCAGCGGCGGCTCCGGGAGCGGCTCCGGGAGCTCCTCCCGCCGCCACCTCGGGCTCGGGGCCGGGACCGGGGCCGGCCCCGCCATGGGGCGGCCGCTGTGAGCGCGGCGGCGGCGGGGCTGCGCCTCTCGCCCCGACCGGGGCTCCCCTCCATTGTTCCCGGGAGCGGCGGGACCGCGCGGGGCTCCGGTGAGTACCGGCGGGCAGCGCTTTGTGCTCCGCGGGGGCGGCGGCGGGGGCCCGATCCCGGGAGCTGGGGCCGCCCCCGTCCCGCGGGGATCCGCCGTGGCCGGACCCCCCCCCCATCCCAGCCCCCTTCCCGACCACCTCGGGGGGCGGCTCGACGGCGGGGGCGGCTCCGGTTGGCGGGCGCTGGGAGTTTGCGGACACCGGAGGAGGGCTCCGGTTTGCGAGCGCCGGGGGAAGGCTCCGGTTTGCGGGCGCCGGGGGGTCGCGGACACCGGAGCCGCCCGGTGAGCGTGTGTCGGGGCCCCCGGGTTGCAGCCCCCGGGGGCTGCGGTTTCGAACGCGGCGGGTCCGAGCCCGTCCTTGGGACCGAGCCGGGGCTGGAAACGTCCCCGCAGCCCCCGGCCCTGGGGCCCCAGACCCCTCCCGGCTGCGGGGGAGCCCGGCCCCGGGGAGGGGGGTCGGGGGCTGTTTTCCAAGTTGCCGCCAGGTCCCTTGTTCCCGAGAAGTTCCCGTAGCCGGAGCCTCGCGGCTTCCAGAAAAAGATGGAAAAGGAGCTGGGTTGGGTCTTGCGGAAGGCGGCGGATCCCGGGGCGTCCCGGTGGTCCCCGAGGATGGAGGCGCCGGGAATGGCGCGGTCCTGGAGCTGGTGTTTCCCTTTGTGTCTGCGGAGGCTGCCCGGGGCGGGGGGGGGCTCCGAGAGCCGCTTTTATCCCAACCCCGGTGCGGGTCTCCGGGACGCTCCGCTCCGACGGCGGGCGATGCTCGCTCCGGTGCCGGACCGACGTGCGCAGCCCCCCGCCCCGCCGCGGGCTCCGCGGGGGTTTTGGTGATGCCGGCGGGGTTTTGGTGATGCCGGCGGCGTTTTGGTGATGCCGGCGGGGTTTTGTGCCGGGGCCAGGTCGCAGCCTTGGGCAGGGAGGGAGCAGAGCGTGTCCGCCGTCGGGTCTCGCCGAGGAGCCCCGAGGCCGCCTCCCCGCTCCCTTCCCGGGTTAGGGCCCCGTGGCCGGGGTGTCACGGGTGGCTGCTGCAGCCTCCTCCCCGTCAATGTTTAAACCTCAGCGCTGCCTTCGCCCAGCCGCTCACGTCTAATAAACCAGACGGGGCTTGGAGGCGAAGGCGGCTCCGCCGCCGTCGTGGCCGGAGCGAAGCTGGGATTTGCCAGGTTCGCTCTGGCTGGACATCCCTGGGTGCTGGGCAGCTGGATGGGATGGGGGTGCCGGGGAGCTGGGGCACGGGGGGGGAGGCCGCCCTGCCCGGCGCTGGGGATGCCGCAGGAGCGGGGACCCCGCAGCCCCCGGCTCTGGCTTGCAGCCGTTTTCCCCACGCAGGAGCGCTTTGTCCGCTCATCCCGGTGGGAGCTGGCGTGCCCCGCTGCCTTTTCCCGGTGCTGCTCAGAAGGGATTAAAATAAATCATCCTTGCGCCGGCGTGCGAAGGCAGGAGCAGCTCGTGTGCGTCCGTCGGCTCCGGGCTTTGCTGCACGAGGTGCCCCTGGGAAGGGGCCCAGGCAGCTTTCAGGTGTGTTTATTTATCTGCCAAAAAGTGTAAACTGAGCTAGGAGCTGTATTGCCCCAGCCCCAGATGGTTTCCCCCGATGCTCCAGCCCCGGGGCTGCGGGGGGGGCCGCTGGCCTGCGGCTGGGTGGCAGATGCTCGGCCCCATCCTGGATGCTCAGCTTTCTCCCCCATTGGGGACCTTCTGCTTCTGGACACGAAGGCAAATGGGGACAGTTGGGGCTCTCTGTGTCCTTCCGCTCCCAACAGCTTTCCTGGAGGAGCTGAAGGTAGCAAAAGCTCCATCCAGCTCCCTCCCAGGCTGGATAACGGGGCTCTGCCCCTTCCAGGGACTGACAGGCTCTGGTTGTGTGCCAGCCTCCCCATCCTGGACCAGTCCTCTCCTAGAGCAGTCAGTGGTACCAGCCCAGTACGGCTTTTTGGGTATCAAGGGATGCTCTCCAGGTCTGAAAATCAAGCCCTGGGGTAGAGATACCTGGGTTTGAGGACGCTCCTAAAACTGAACTGGTTTTACGGAGACCTGTGGCTGAGGCTGGTCCTTTCCCCATCCCTCCTGCCCCTCATGCCGGGCTCCCTCAACACGGGATGCCCACGGCGTGTGGTGCACTGGGGTGCTTGGAGATCCCCCGGCAGCTGTAAGGCCTCGCTGCACGCTGCGGCACGTATGGAGTGAAGGGTTAACGCCGTATGCATGCTGCACAGTTGGATATTTATTTTTCCAAGCATGTGTCTGCTTTAAGCATTATAGTTTTCCCCTATAGTTACACTTGCCGTTGTTTGCTTTTTTTATTTCAGCAAATACGTGGCTCCTGACCTGAGCCACCGGCTGGGGCAGGGAGCGCGGGGCAGGGAGAGGCTTTTCCCCACAAATTTTGCCTTTGGTGTGTCCTTCTTCCCCAAGGGCGCCTGGAGGGCTGCTTGTCTGGAGCCTCAGGGGAAAATTGAGCCTCCTTTCTGTATTTTGGAGCTGGAGGGCCCCTGTGCTAGGCCAGGCAGGGTCTTGCACTGGCAGCCACAAGCTCTGTGCCCCAAGGTTGTGTGGCTCTGAGCTGGGAGCAGCCCCCACCCCGGGCTCCCGCAGACCTGGGAGCTGAGCTCAGGCTCTTCTCCCTGCTGGATTTGGCCTTGCCCTGTTGTTTTTCTGCCTCCTGCGTTGGACGCTGGCTCCTGGCACCGAGGCACTGCTGCCTCTGGGACGCTCTGACATGGTGGATGCCTCACGGGCCAGCTCTGCTCTGATGGGGAGCGGGGGCCAAGCCACCCTGAGCCAGAGCCACCTCAGCCCCACTGAGCCGACCGGCAGCAGCTGCCCCTGAGCGCACGGAGCCTGCTGGGGCTCCCCTGATTCCCAGGGCATCGCCTGGGCTCTGACCCCAGCCGGGCACCCTGCTCTGCACCAGCTCCTGTGTTTGGCACCCTGGATGCATTCCTGGGGATGAGCCACGGGATGGGAAGGGGCTTCCCCGCTACACTCAGCTCAGAAACGTTTGAGTGTGGAAGGTCCTGTCTTGTGCCAAGTCCCCGGGACAGCTCAGCCCCGTGACTCATGGCATGGGAGAGGAGACAGTGCAGCTCTTGGGGACCCGAGGACAACAGGGCGACAGGTTGCATGAGGCTGCTTCTCCTGCACGCACGGGGTGTGCAAGGGCAGCGCGGGAGCATCTTTCCCCGACGCCTGGGCACACAGAGACCCTGTGCCCCGGGAGGGTGCCCAGGTGGGCACGGGGTGTCCGTCACCGCTCCGAAATAGCTGCGTGGGTGTAATGGCCGGTTGTAATTGCAGTCCCGGAGGCAGGTCTCCGAGGCGCAGCCAGCCCTGGCTCTTACTGCTTCCATTTTTAGTTGTTTGAGTCCACCCCAAGCAGTAAATTGCAGCGTGCTGGGGCCGCGGCAACGGGGACGGTGCCCGGCGGGAGCTGGAGACCCACCCTGCACCAGCTGCCGTCCTCCCGAGCAAGCGGTTTCCTGTTGGGATTATATAAAAGCTGTATAAACAGGGAGAGAAGCCATGCCGGTGTTTGCACAGGTAGGAACCTTCTTCCCGCTTCCTTGCCGAAGCCACTTCCACCTCCCTGCCTGGGAGCCGAGCATCAGTCATGCCCCAGCTCTGGATCTTGGCACGCATCCCTCCCTCCCTCCCTCCCTGTGACGCTCCCAGACGTGGGGCAGCTCCTCGCTGCCGAGTGATCCCTACGCCATGGAAATATGCTGCTGTCGAGGCCCTGAATCAGCTGGAAGGCGCCTGCTCCGAGGTGTATCTGGAGAAGGGCTTTGCTGTGTGCCGAGCCAGCACTGACTCATTTTTCAGGAACTGCTGCTTCTAGAGGCACTGGGCTCCCCTCCCTCCCTCCATCCCTCCCTCCATCCCTCCCTCCATCCCTCCCTCCATCCCTCCCTCCCCTCGGTGCGAGGCCCACGCAGACACTCCACGTTAGGGCATGTTCCGGGGAGCATGTGCTGTCAATAAACAAAACCACTTAGAGACAGAAAATAATTTCCAGAAATACCAAAGACTTTTTTTTCTTTCTTTCTTTTTTTTTTTTTTTTTCCACGAAGAATTCCACCTCCCCCTTCCAAACCCTGATAAATTGTTAACATTCAATAACTATTTGAAAGCGCTGCCTGGCGCCTGGGAGCGCTGGCGCTGGAGATAAGGCCGGTGTTTGCTGGGTGCCCGACTGCTCACGTCAATATTTTGGGTCCCAAATGCTCCTGCACCAGCCAGAGCCAGCGCGGTCGGGGCAGGGAGGAGGCAGCCGCGCTCCCCAGACCAGCACCCTCCCTGGGTGTCCTTGGGCTGCAGAGGCTGTTTCGGGGTTCTGAGCTCCCCAGTGTTAAACCGGAGCCCTCTGGGGCTGGCACTGGTGGGTGCTCAGCCCATCCCCGTGGACAAGCCGGCGCTCTGGGCGAGGGGAGCGAAGAGCCTCGCTCCCTGGCTGGAACAGGGCTGTGCGGAGCAGCGCGGGACCCAGTGCCTGGGGAGGAGGAGTAGAAACTCATTACTCACTACAATTATTACTCACTGTCGTTAACGACGCACGCTTTAGACACCGTATGGCAAAAGGCTCGTTCACACGGCCGGTTGGGGACGGCGCGGTGCGGAGCTGCGGGGAGCACGAGTCTCACGGGAGAGGAGCGGGGTGAGCTCAGGGTGCTTGGTGAGGGCTACGGGGCACGGAGCTACGGCTGCACCCCGTGGAGGTGCTCCGGGAGCCTGGAGAAGGGTTTTGGGGATGGCATCATCCTGTCCACACCCTGGTCCTTGCGCTTCTCCCCAAGCATCTCCCGGCAGCAGGTCCTGGGCCAGCAGCGCCTTGGCCAGACCATCGCGGCCGTGCTGGGGTTGTGCAATCCACTGGGCAGGGATCTCTCTCTTCGGCAAAGCCTGGCGGGACAATTAGTGATGGCCGGTGTCAGGACCTCTGTCCTGGGCCTCTGCGGAGCTGCAGATGTGCAGCGGGGGTGGAGCGCGGGGCTTCGCTCACATCCACACTGCGGGGAGCAGTTGGCCAGGGCTGGGCTGAGCTGGGGCTCCAGCATCCCCTCAACGTGCGCTGGCAGATCTCCACGCTCCCGGCGTGGCGGCGAGGAGGGACGAGGACCATGGAGGGCACATGCCCGGGGCACCCTGGGCTGGGATCAGGTTCCACTGGGTCTCCCTGTGCCAGAGCCTGGCTCTGGTGCCTCCCTGCGCGGGAAGGGGATGGGGACCCGTGGGGACGGGCGGGCTGGAGAGCCCGGCGTGAGAGCTGGCGGGGACGAGAGCGAACTGGCCGTGGAAGCCAGGGGATTTCTCCCCAAACGGCCGCTCTGAAAACAGCTGTTGGTGGAAAGAGATCTGGAAAGAGATCTGCCGCACGTGGGAGCGGGGCTGAGGCACCAGCTAACCCCTTCGGCTCCGGGAAGGCGCTTCCATGGGGGGTGGCTGCGTGCCTGCCCTGTAGATGCCATGGGAGATGGAAGGGGCTGGGGGGTACAGCAGGATCTGCTTTGCTGGGGTTGCGTGGTAACGACGTCATTTTGGTCTGGATCTGTGGGATTTGGTGCAGCCAAGTCTTGGGTCAGCCACGGCAGAGTGAGGGGCTGCTGGTCCTGGAGCACCCAGGAGCCCTGGGCTGGGGGCCTGAGGGGCAGAAGATGCTGTGGGTACCAGGGGGAGAGGCAGGAGGGTCTTGGCAAAGTCCGTGCTCCCAGCGGAGAAGTGGCCTCTTGGAGCACAGCAGAAACATCTCTCCTGACCTACAGAACTTGTCAAAATTTTGAGATGATTTTTCATCTGAGAGAAGTTAAAGAAAACGAAGAAATTTCTAGGAGCTGCCACACGGTGATGACCCAGTTTGGGCCAAGGAGGGGTTTTATTTCAAAAATTTTGTGGTGT
This sequence comes from Coracias cyanogaster, assembly GCA_033124195.1. Taxonomy (NCBI): domain Eukaryota; kingdom Metazoa; phylum Chordata; class Aves; order Coraciiformes; family Coraciidae; genus Coracias; species Coracias cyanogaster. The sequence continues at coordinate 14,296 of JAVSBS010025678.1, forward strand.
TTTGATCCTCGCGGAGTTCCTCCTTCCAGCACAAACAAAGTGCAGACAGAGGGAAGCGGGAGAGCAGAAATCCCCCTCCCTTTAAAACCAGCGTTTGAAAATTTCTCCCACCGTTCTGGGAAATTTGTGCTGCATTCGATTCTGCTTCGCCAGCGGTTTTACCCGCGACACATCAGCGCTTTTATGCAGGAATACACAACCCTGCCAGCCAGTGCTGGGTCGCTTCAGACTGCGGAGGGGTCTGCGGGGACGTGCCACCGCGGGTCGGGGCCATCCCGTCTCGGGGATGTCGGGGACATCCGTGGGCTGCTCCTGCGATGGCGAGCGCGGGGTCCCTGGGTGGTGGGACGTGCGGGTGCAGCTCGCCCTGCCCTGACTCTGCTTTCCTCCTCCACAGCTCGGAGGGGCTGACGGCCCGGCGGAGACCCCCCCCGCGCCCGCCCGGGGCCAGCCCGGGGTCCCCATGGAGTGGGAGTTGCGGAGCCCAGTCGCCGAGCAGTAGCCGCAGCAGTGGGATGTTTACCTGGCGGTGCCTCATCCTTTGGGCTGTGCTGGTCACAGCCGCGCTCTCCGCTGCCAGGCCGGCCCCGACCCTGCCCGACCAAGGTAAGACGATGGGAAAACCACCGCGGCCGAGCCGGGGAGCGCCCGGCTCCCTTGTCCTTTGTGCTTCTCTTCTGGTGATGGGATAGTTGGTGTTCCTTGCAGGAGAGGCAGAGGCTGGTGCGAGGTCCAGCCGCGTGGCCATGGGCACGTCCCCCGGCAGTGGCACGGTGCCGCGTCGCCACCCTGGAGCTGCTGGCTGGTGCTGGTGGGGACATGGCACATGTCTGCTGAGAGCAACGCGTGGGTACAAAAAGCTCATGCACGGTTCCAGCATCGCCTGAGGATGTTTGAAACCTGGAGGGAAATTGTGGCAAAACACGGTGTTGTTGGTTTGGAGAAGGATACGAAGCCCCTGGGGTTGTGTCCCCGGCGAGGGGTCATTGCATGCCACAGAATTTGCTTTCCCGTGATGATCTGCAGCCCTAGGCGTGTGTGAAGCCTTCTCCCACCCCTGCGTGACACCGGGTGATCCCAGGCTCAGCAGGCGGGCACAGGGATTTGGGTGCAGGGTACCGGTGCAGGCTTTGCCAGCTGGCAGTGCCTGGGATGAACGCAGCCTGCGGAGACCCCCGGGATGCTCCCGGCTGGGGAATGCCCACGGGGCTGGCCCAGGTTGTCCCCGCAGCCCTGATCCCAGCACCAGACAAGGGCATTCCCCTCGCTTGTCGTCGCTGGTGTCCCCTAGAAGCCTTGCAAGGGCTTGTGTCCCGTGGTGGGCAGGCTGGGGGTCTGCTGCTGAGCATGGGCTCAGTGGGTCTCGGGGCACAGCTGGCCCCGACGGGCAGCACGGCTCAAGCATTTCAAAGCCTTGGCCCTCACCTCCGTGAGGCAGAGAATAAACAGACCCAGCAGCACCGCGCAGGGCTCCTGACTTGCTGCCTTTTGGTTTTAATTACCCAAGAATGTCTGGGCTGTGGGGTACTGCTTTTCTTTTTAAGGCCCACTCCCCCTTCCTCTTCCTCCCACCAAAACCCGGTAGAGGCTGATCGCTGGTGTTGCCAGCGTGGCCGTGGTGCTGTGTGGCACCCCGGTGAAGAGTCACCCTCCCCATGTCTCCTTCATGGCTCAGGGCTTGGGACAGGGCGGGAACAGACCCTGCTGCAGCTGGGTCCCTGTGCCAGCCTTGCTGGGGACCAGCTGGGTGATGCCAGGCTCAGTGCCCCTGGTCTGAGCAGCACATACCCACCAGGAGAGGTTTAGGTTGGAACTGAGGAACAATTTCTTGCTGGCAAGCGCTGTGAAGGGCTGTGCCAGGCTGGGCAGGGCAGTGGTGGAGTCCCCATCCCTGGAGGGGTTTCCAAGCCGTGGAGA